>VZTT01063189.1:0-13334 GCA_013400855.1 Buphagus erythrorhynchus | reverse complement strand
TCCCTGGAGCCACAGGTCCCCTCTGCCATGTGTCCTGGCAGTCCCAGAGTGCTCCTGCCACTCTCCAGGGAAGGAGCCTCTTTCCAGGAGATGGCAGCAGCTTTTCGGAGCTGGGGCTGCATTTCCAGCCTGTTTCTGAGGACGGGCAGCTGGGAGGCAGGATGAATGGGTAGTCAGGAGAGAAGACCAGGCTGGGTGAAAGGAAGAGGATGCTCAGGAAGCTGCAATAGTGACTCCTGTGACAGCAGGGACTCCTGGGTTGATGGAAAGCCTGTACCCAGTGATGCTCAGTGCTGCCTTTCAGTACTTACAGGGGGCTTATAAAAAAGAGAGAGTGACTTTTTACATAGGCAAATAGTGGTAGAACAAGGAGGAGCATTTTTAAACCAAGAAAGGAGAGATTTAGATTAGAGGTTAGGAAGAAATTCTTCCCTGTGAGAGTGGTGAGGCACTGGCCCAAGTTGCCCAGACAAACTGAGAATGCCCCATCCTGGAAAGTGTTCACAGTCAGGCTGGATGGGGCTGTGAGCTGCTCTAGTGGAAGGTGTCCCTCCTATGGCTGGGGAGTGGAATCAGATGATATTTAAGGTCCCTGCCAAGCCAGGCCATTCTGTGATGATTCTCTGCCCCTGGGGCATGGCCACTCTTCCTGTGCACGTCCTTGCTGCTGTGGTGGGATCATTCACCTCTGGCACTCCACTGCCTTCCTTTCACCTGGGCCACAGCACCCAGTTCTGCTTTGCTCCTATTCACTCCCTGTTTTGGCTATTTTGGTCTTCTGTGACAAGCAGGTACCGACAGCCCTGTTGTTTCCCATGGCTGCCCTCCTCTCCCTCCTCATCCTCCTCCATCCCCACCAGTTGACTGTGCAACCAGACCCGGGGAGGGAGGGCTGCCCCAGCCCCAGCTGACACTTTCTGGCCTTGTGGCTTTGCAAGCAGCTCCAGAGACAGCTGGAGGCTCCCTGGGGTGCAGAGACATGGGCTGCTCATAAGAGCCCCTGTCTGTCAGTCCTGGTGCCTGGATGCCTGTCTGCTGCCTGGACTGGGGAAAAATGGGGATTAACAGAGGGCTGGGGCTGGTTCCCAGCAGGGTGTACCAGGGTCCTTCCCTGGGACACATCCCTGTGTGGTGCTGGGATCCTCTGTGAGGGAGATTGTGTCATGAGCCACTGCTGGAGAGATGGTTTAATGGGAAATTTCTCTGGGCTGAGTCAAATGCTGTGTCGTGGCTGGTGAATGTGGTTTGGCTTCTTTGGAAGTCCCTGCAGATGTGGACAGGAACAGGCCTGGGACATGAAGGGAGGTGGGTGTTATGTGAATCCATGGGTCAGTCACTGCTGACCTGGTGCTCTTGATGCTTTACAAGCTCAAAGGTTTTGGGATTGTGGCTTTTGAGTGTACACCTGCAGCCATTTGATTCCGTGGTGCCTCTGTTTTGCCTTTTACAAAATGAGAATAATGATACCGAAATTCTCTTAAAAGGACTTTGAGATCTAAAGCTATGCAAGAAGGGATGGCTGGAGTTCACTGTGATGAATTTTATTTAGTGCCCTGCCTTAGGTACCCACTTTTGCAGCAGGAGGCATCAACTCCTGCATGCCAAGAATGAGATGAAGGCAAGGGCTTGGATCTTGGGGTCATTGGCAAATCCTCATGGCTTTGGCAAAGAAGAGTAAAGCTTTGTGATGATCTCCTTTTTTTTTTTTTTAAAAAGAAAGCAGCGAGAGGGAAGGGATCAGCCTCCCAGGCAGTGGCAGGGGTGCTGTGGGCTGCCAGGAGACAGTTTGCAAAGCGAGGGGAGATAAGACACCCAGTGACAGCCGCTAGTGAGCTGTTTCCAGAGGGCAGGGTATAAATAGACAACAAAGAGATTTGGTGTCAGAGCAGCTCTCGCACCTTTCTGCTGCCCAGCCTGGCAGGCGCGAGTGGGGAAATGCAGCTGGGGGAGCCACTGAAATCTGCTCCAGGCTTTGAGTGCATTTGGATAACGTCATGACAAGATAAGGCATTTCTCAGCCTCTTATGGACCTCTGTCCATCTGCAGTGGGCTCGCTCTGTGGTGCTGACTGGCCATAGCAGGTGGCACTTGGATGGACCCCCAGCCCAGCCCAGAGCTGCTGGCTCCTGCCTTGGCTGCCCAGACAGCTCCTACACAGGGCTGGTGCTGTCCTAAAAAGGTGCCCTGCTTGTCTCAGCTCTATCCCTTGTAATTTATGGTGATACCTGCCATGTGCTGCCCCAGGTCGAGGCTCACCCAGCCGTATCCACTGCTCTTGCAGGGTGCCTGGGCTCTTTGTGGGGTCCTGGATTGTCCTTCTGCCCACTGGTCATTCTGGGCAGCCTCACCTTTTCCTCCCCTGTTTCCCCCTCAGGTGCTGCTGTCTCCAGATGCTCCATTTCCATTTTTCAGGAACAAAACCACCAACCCAATGATGCTATGGCTTTGATGAGGTGTTGCAATGTTTTGCCAGCACCAGCAGGCAGCAAGTCCTTTCCAAGCTTGCTGGCTATTTTCAAAACTACCATAACTTTTCATAACGTTGCCCGTGGCACCACTTTGATGCCTTTCAGGCAGCTTTGTGCTGTTTGGGGTCTGGGTTAGTCTCCTAGCTTGCTGTTGGACTTGGCAGGCTTTGGCTCTGATGACGAGTGTGTCCTGCCCTGAGCAGTTTGCATGGATGCTGTAAAGCACCACCATAAAGACCACAATGACTCGGAGCAAAGAACAGATTTAGGCTGAAGAAGGAAAAGGGGTGGAAAGACCCCTTCTATGGAAAATCAGCCTGTGAGAATAAGCAAAGCCCAAGTTTTTCCGTGCTGCTGTAAATCCACGCTGGATTTTTGGGCAGCAGGGCATGGGGAGAGGCATCTGCGGGGGTGTGGGGCTGCTGGGGCTTGCAGCGAGCTCAGCTGTGGGGATGCTGCGGAGCTCGGCAGGGACAGACGGGCTGCCAGAGGCATTCGGGGCACAAAGCAGGGCTGCTCCCCGGTCTGACAGCCGTGTGGAATTCCTGGGATACGGAGGGCCCTTTGTGCGGGGATCAGCTGTCGAATGGCTGCCTATTTTTGGCTGGCAGATCCCGTGCTATGCGAGGAGAAGGCTGATGGTGAGAGAGAGGTGTGTGCCCCTGCACCCCAGGTAGTGCTGTCTGCTGTAACCTGCAGCCCTCTGCATCCAGATGTGGGTGCAGAGCCGAGCAGAGGCTCAGTGTTTACACAAAGTGCTCCCTGGGCATGGGTTGGGCCAGCTTATTGCAGAAATGAAGCCAGCTATGATGGCAGCACAGGCATCTGCTGTGTGCTCCCCACTGCCTGAGCTAAGGGCGGGGAGGGAGAAAACCCCAAGGCTTTTCACTTCGCTCAGGGTTTGAAGAAAAAAAAAATTGGGTGACCTTATAAAAAGGTTAAAAAAAAGCACAACTTTTCCATGTGCTTGAGGGGGAACACTGTGTGAGTACAGCTTGTGTCAGACAGCAGAGAGGCTAAGCCAGGTGTCTGAGGATGTAGTGGAGGGGGTTTCATAAACTCCACTGCTCCACAGCTGTGAACACCAGCGTGTATCCTCCTGTGCCAGTGGCTCTGCTCTGCGTAGATGGCCTCGTTCTTTTATCACCAGGTGTATGGCAGTGCATCCCTGTGTACAAATACAGATTTTGGGGGTTAGTTCACTCATCTCCAGACATGACCTGAAAGCTTTGCTTAAGTATAACCAAAGACAAGTCGTTCATTGAGCAAAACCAGTCTTTATGTAGGTTTTTTTTTAAGCTAATGTATAGAATAATTGAAGTTTTTTCCACTGACCCAGCTCATGGATTCATCATCCACACTGGTGATGCTGAGGGAGGGGAAAGGAGCCCAGAGCTGCTCTCTTTAATAAGAAATCCTTGCAACTGCTCTGACAGAGAAATCACTTTGCCAACAGCCTGCACACTTTCTTTACATGTGCTAAACTGCTCGAGATGCAGCTGAATTTCTTTAAACAAAAGGCATTTGTTTAAAAACGTTCTGACAAAAGTGTTACAAATGTTTTATGTTTGGTTTTTTTTTCCATGGGAATGAGCTTATGGAAGTATCTTTACCTGAAGTAGGGTTTTCAGTTACATGAAATTTACACGTACATGTTTCTTTCTTTGCCATTTTTCTTACAGAAATGTTTAGTTTTGTTTTGTCGTTTTAGAGAAATTCAAATTTTCTCTATTTTTCTTGCCCACTTTCTATAGATAAGAAGAGAAAATGAGTACAAAGGAAAACTTTGCAGCAATTCCCTGGACAAGGGGGGAATGGTTTTAAGCTGAAGGAAAGTAGATTTAGGTTAGATATTAGAAATAATTTCTTTACTGTGTGAGGAGCTTCTGCAGGTTGCTGAGAGAAGGTGTGGATATCACATTCCTGGAAGTGCTCGAGGCCAGGTGGAGCAATGTGGTCCAGTGTAAGGTGTCCCTGCTTGTGGCAGGGGTTTGGAACACAGTGATGGTTAAGGTACCTTCCAACCCAAACCACTCTAGGATTCTATGGACAATTCACTTGCCTCCCAAAGTTGCTGCTGAACATTTTGGAAACCTTTTTGAAGGCTCTTTCCTGTGGAAGGATCCTTTCTTTTGCACCCAGACCTGATTAGAAATTAGTGTTCTTGGAAGGGACTTCCCAAAAAGGAAGACAATTGCCATATTTTCTAAAGCTTCTCTAAAAATACACAGTCAAAGGTCTGGGCTGATCAGGGTGTAAATGTACAGCAATTTGCCACTGAGGTGAGGTTTGGAGAGCTGCTCAGTGCCACTCAGAGTAAAGACAAGGAACACTGGGATTGCTTTAATTTGCTGGTTGCACATCTTGCCTATCAAGGCTGGGAAAATACAGAAATCAGAAATCTTCTGCTCTCAAGCTGCAGTAATGCCTGCAGCAAGTGAGCTCTTGCTTTTTACCTTGATAAAAGGAATGGCAAATGCCTGTACTGGGATGCAGCAATGTTTCCCTGATGGCCAGAGCTGGGATGCAGCTCCCTGCCCTCCTGCCCTGGGTGGCAGTGCTTGCTGTCAGTGCTCTTTGTGGAGATCCTCTGGATTTGTGGAATGGGAGAGGGGATGTGCTCTCCAAAAGCTGCACTGTGGGGCTAATGTGTCTGTACCTGTTCCCAGCTTCTGGGAGAGCAGTGGTGACTGTGCAGTGTCTCAGAGGCTCTGAAGCTCAACCTCCTGTCAGTTTTATTTTCTTGCTGATTTCTGCCCCCATCCTGGAATAAACATCTGCAAATATACCAGCCTTGGAAGAGGAAGAAGAGTCTGTACCTAAACCCTCTCCTGCACTGAGCCAGGAGCTCCTGGCTCACACAATTTTGGGGCACCTTCTACAAGAAACAAGACTGTCTGGGTGTCCCTTCCAAGGAGAAGTAAGTCAGCAGTAAAGCACGGAGCACTTTGTCAGCCTGCTGCTGAAACCTTGACATATGGACATGTGATAGTCTTGGATCTTAGATCACCTCTGAATAATGTCAGCAATCAAAAACAATAATGGCGGAATGAGAAATTCAGGGCACCAGCTGTTCCTCTTTGAAAAAAAAAAAACCAAAAACCAAAACCCCCCAAGCAAAACAATAATAATAATAAAAAAACAACCCCAAACCTCAGCCTTGGTCTGGGCAAAGAAACAGCAAGGCCCTGCCAGCACCAGTGGCTTGCAGCAAGGTCTCAGTGTTTGCAGAGCAGTGGCCAAGGTGTTATGTTTTTGACTGTAAATGAGGTTAATGAAAGTTGCATGTACCCAAATCCCTGAGTGCCACTTTGAAAATGCAGGAGCTAACAGTGGTTATCTATTGATTTCATTTTGTCCCCCTGGCTCGTGAGAGAGAGCAGTGGCCTGTATGTGTATGACAAGGTGGGGGAGAAATCGTGTAGGGATACAGGGAATGTGGGGCTGGCACTTGAAGTTTGCAATCCCCTGATTTGGGGATTTTTTTTGTTTTCTTTCTCAAGCAGCAGTTGAGATGGTCCACAGGGGGCCCTGCTTTTGTGCCTGTGCCTCCATCCTCAGCTAGGCAGCCACCCTGGCCAGCTCCTTCTACCTCGCCTGCAAGCTGCCCAAGGCTGCAAAACTGGCAGGGCAAGGAGGTAAGCTTCACTCCACAGGGACACCAGGTCAGAAACCCAGGGAAAAAGTACACTTGAATCGTATTAAAAGCTCAGCTTTAAAAAGTATCTTTTCCTTTCCCTCTCTTTCTAGTTTTTCAGCATCTCAGCCCATGAAAGTTGGCAGTTCCTCAGGGTGGAGGAGGGTGACTCTTGGTTTACATGCAGCCATTGGTACCCCAGCATGCCCAAAACATCTGTCATCGGTGGAAATGAGCGTTGCTCTGGCAAGGCTCTTCTTTCTTTGCTGTAAAGAACAAGCAAATTTGCTTATTTGTGGTTAATGATTCTTCCAGATGGACAGAAATAATACATGACACACACACAGCCCCACTGTTGCCCAAACTGTTGAAGCGCTGTGGAACATATTTGCAGCACAAAGACAAGCTGGGGAGATTGTTTAATTTACTGGTCTCCAGTTTGGAGCAGTCCTTCAGCCACAATATAAATGCTACCTCCCAGCAAGACTAAACTTTCTCATAGAAATGAGCAAAATTCTCAGAGGACAAAAGCTGTTCCCCCTTGCTCTCCTCCACTGAGATGGCAACCTCTGTGACACCTTGGTAGCCACTTTCAGGCCAGTGTTTGCTGTGAAAGCAGGTACAGACTCCTTGTTTGCCACCACAGACAATGGTTTGCCTCTTGTGCTGATGCTACAGAGGTGGCTTTGTATGTCACACCAACATGCCATATATACATGGGAATTTTTGCATGGAACTGATGTTCTTGGTGGAGCTTGACCAGTTTTTCCAGCTGTGCTGCTGCTAAAATTTATGAGGATGAGGGTGACCTACCTTAGTGCCCTGATACTGGTTTAATTTACCATTTCTTTTTGCTAATTTAAGGCGGGTTGGGGGTTATATGGTGCCAAACCTTTCTCTGTGAATTTTATAGGAGTGGAATAGAGGTTTCAAAAGGAGAAAGTCTGACTTTTTGCTCTTCAGTTCACCTGGCAGATCTGCTGTGAGGTGAGAGACCTTCTCCTGCACTTGGAACTGCCTTTCTGGCAGCAGTGATGTGGTGCAAGCAGTCTCAGTCAGCCTGTGGGGAGCTCTGGATGTGCATCCCTCCCCTTGGTGTGGAAATGAGTCAGTGGCTTTTCTGGCCATTGTTTCCAGTGCAAGTCCTGCCCTGCAAGAAGTGACCACGAGAGGAGTCAATTTTTGTGTTTCAGAAGGGACTGGGAGGAGAGAAAAAAGGGCAAAGCTAAATATCATCAGCACCTTATGCCTGCAGTGTAACAGACATGTATGATAACCCCTCTGATACCCCAGTGTCTGTAAAATGCATCTGGTCTCTGGAGCACCCTTACATTAAAAAAACATTTTCCTAGTTGACCTTTACCTTCCATGCCCTGGCCCTGCACCCTGCTAACTGGGGGTGACAGGCACAGGGTTATCTGTTAAGGTGCAGCTCTGCCTAATTAAGAGTAACAGCATCTTTCCCTGCAGTGAGGTTTGGGTTTTTTTTTAAAGAATTCATCACTCCTGAGCACGATGCTGAAATAACTGCCTGGGCTGCACTTGGCTCCCTGTGCATTAACCCTTTGCTCCAGCCTGGGCTCTCAGACCTGCTGCCTTTTGCTCCCAGCTAAATCCTGTGCTGTGCTGTGATCCAGAGCACTGCTGGCAGGGAATTGCAGCCGGGATGTCTCAGATGTGCCTGCAGGTTGGAGCAGAAATGAGGCAAAGCCTCCGTGTGTCTTATGGTTTTGACCCCAAACAATACCCCCACTGCATAAATTAGGAGTTGGCTCAGGCTCACTTGAAGCTCAGCCCAGGTTTGCTTGAAACTCAGCCTAATTTTTCCTGAAAGCAAAGCTGAGTGGGAGAAGAGTTCTGGGTCAGGGAAGAGGTGCTTGGCAGGTCACAGCAGCCTGAAGAGCTGCAGTTTATCAGCTCACAGCAATTATCAGCCCACAGAAGCAGGGCTGCCTGTATTTCTAATTTCTTGCCTATACAGAACCATGCAGATGATGGGCAAAAATGCCTTTGGCATCCTGGAGCAAGTTGGGGATTGCTTGTGGCTGCTTGTGGACCATTAACACAGTTAGACCCCTAAAAATCCACCCTGTTCAACCCCCCTGGCAAAAAGCTTTATTTCCCTTGCTGCTGCCTTTCCATGCAGGTGCTATGTGTCCTGGCTGATGACTGCACCAGCTCCTGGAGGAAATTCCCATCTTCAGCAATGCTGCACTGGGAGAGAGAGGCAGGGAACCCTGTGGACCCTAATTCCCAGAAATGGAGAAGACAAATGATGGAAAAAGTCTTGAGAGGGGCTTGCTGCTCTCGTGGTTAGCAGCTGGGCCCTAGAACAGGCTGTAATTTGGAGGGCTGCTCTATACTTCCATGACAAGAGCAAGCAGCCAAGCTGGGGGAAAAGCTTACAGGCTGAAAAACCAAGTAGAGCTGGTAAGATTCCTGTGTTTAGACTCAACCCCAAATGGGTGCTGTGGCTCCGTAAGACATAGGAAAAATTTTATTTTTATTTTTTTTGTTAAGGTTAGGGTTCAGCCTCCAGGTTCCTGTTGGGCTAGGGCTTTCAAGTGGAAGTAGAAGGAAATTTGTGGTGGAAAGGCACTTGAGGAAATGGGGGAGCTCATCTTGTACTGCTCCAGTGTTGTGTGAAGGGTGCTAGTGGGATCAGGGCTGCTGGGTCAGAGCAGCAGAGGGGGCAGATTGGGGCAGAGGGGTCCAACAGAGCTTTTTGGCAGCTCTCACCCCAGTAAAGCCCCTTTGGATTCCAAGCAAGCAGTTTCTGCTTTCTGCAGTAATTTTGGTTTTCTTGCCTAGGGGTGAGGGTTCCTGCAAACAAGTGAAACACAGGCGGGGGTGATAAAAGGTGCAAATTGAACTGGCCTCATGCAGTCCCTGGGAAGCAGCAGTGGATGAAGAGACTTCCAACTCTTTTACAGCTCTCTCTTCTTTGTTGTAAATTGAGCTTGAGGTGTTACTGTAAGGAAAACAATAATTTTTTGATGGCTCCATTACAGTTGTGACTGTCCCCTGTGGAGAGCCCTATGGACTGGTGTTTTCTGTTCATTACACCTCACTTTGCCAAGACCTGGTTTCCTGCTGGCAGTCTCATATCCTCCATCTTTGTTTTCCTTTATTTCCCTAAAAAAATAGCAAGGTAATTATGTTTTCCTTGCACCCTTGCTTACCCCTCCTTACCAGGGGAGTCGTGCAAAAGTGGTGTGGGCAGCAAGGAACCCCTGAGCTCTCACCCCAGTGCCTATGAGCCTCCTAGATTTAGCCTTTCCCTTTTTTTTTTTTCTTTTTCTTTTTTTTTTTTTTTTCTGCAGGAAGATTTTGGAAAAAAGGAGGGAAGGAAGAAGAGGATCCTCTGCCCACCCCTACCCAGGAGATGCAGGGTCTGATGCTGCACCACATCTCTGTCAGGAATTACAATCCTAGTGGGACATCTATCCCTGCTTGCCTTTGGCTTATCTTCAGCTTTGGGCCCTAGCAGATGCTCTGCAGCCTTTCCACAAATGTTTGGGAAGAGAAGCCAAAGTCAGGCTCTTTTGGCAGGGTTTCCACAACAAATCCCTGGCTCCCAGGGAAGATGGATGTCATTAACCCACGCTGAGTCCATGGAGGGGTCCTCAGGCTGGTGCCAGGGGCTGCTGCTGGGGGTGTAAACTGAGGGGGAAATAAAGGCTCTCCCCCACCCTTGCCAGCTCTTGTTCTCCACAAAGAGCTGGAATCCTGGCTGCTCTGACAACCACACAGAGTAGCAGGAGATACCTTTCCTTCAGTGCTGTTTGCTTTGTGTTTAGTGGGATTTAAGGTCTGCTGTCCATCCCTGCTCGCTGTTTGTTTGGCCTTCCCTGTTTTGGCAGGGCTCCTCGCTACTTGTTTCTTCCCTTTGAAGGTCTGTGCTCAGCCACAATGAGGGGCTCCTGAATTTGGAGTCCAAAATGACCTTACTGAGCCATGCAAGGCTAGCATGAGACAACAGGGAGGTGACTCAGTCCTTTCAGTACATGTTTCCATGTTCCCAGCTGCTGTAGGAAATAAACAGTAAGTGGTTAACACCAATAGTAAGACACATATAGAAGAAAATGTTGTCCTAACAACGTTAAATCTATGGTTTAAATTGGGCAATGGCAGGAAATTTGGAATTAAGGACGGACGCTTGTCTCACGCTTCCCCATTTGCCTTGGGAAATAAAAATAATTCAGGCACAAAGTGAATGAAATGGCACTGGAAATGCCATATTACTGCATTTCCTGGCTTTTATGGCAGGGAACGAAGAAGTAAGACTAAATGAGGTCTTTTGTGTCCTTCAGTTCAAAGTGATGGCAAAAAAATCCATCCAGGTCTCAGGAGCCAACAGAGACCGAGACCAGTTTGACTCAGTTTTATCACTGTGCTGTGTAGCCACGACACTGGAGAGGTTCTTCCTTTGGGGGCAATTATTTTTGTTCTTTTAGTTGAGCAGTTAATTGAAGTTTCTTTTGGTTCAGATCCACTGGGACTACTTGGATGCCAGAGGACAAGTGCAGTCCAAAAAAACCTCCCCTCACATTTATTGAGGTAGAGAGATTACTGAGGAATAGAAATATTTCCAGGTCAAAAATCAAAGTGAAGCTGTTGCAGTCTACTTGTGAGCACTGTCTGGGCAGAAGGTCTGAAAGTCTTGCACTACCCCAATAGGTCTGTGAGCTCTGTGTGTTCCTACAAAGTCATCTTCTGATGCTCTTGTTGATGGCACGGAGTGTTTGTTCAATGATCAGCTTCATGGAGGTCAGTGGGACTGTTACAGAACGTGGAACTGCAGGATAAGGGCTGAGAAAGTCAACTGAATGACTGAAAGATTTAGCAGCTTTAATGACTGAGTTGTTTGTGTGTTTCTGGAAGGAGGTGCTGGTGTTAAGAAATCCTGTTGACAAAAATCAGGATTCAGTTCTGTAGACTGGAAATGCCTTATTTATCTTCTGTTCAACAGCTAACCTGGGAAATCTCTACGAACAGCCCATTTCAGGCTGTCTTTTAGGGTGGTTCCTAAAACCCAAGAGCGGGAAAAATCAAGTTTGAAAAGTATGTTGGCTGGGTTTTGGGTGAGAGATACATAAGGGAAAAAACCACCATCTCAGCATGGAGTGGTTTGGAACACAGACAGACAGAAGTACCAGGAAGGCCTTTGGACTGGAAATGTTTCGTGCATGTTACATCCTTTGCTCCTTATTCTCCTTTTTCTGAAGAACTGTCTGTGTGGACATTTGGAGATTATGCTGTTAGCTGAACAAACAAAAGGGATTAAGGCTGGGCTGGTTCATTTTTCCACCCTCCACCCATCTTGGAATTCATTACCATTCTTTGCCACTAACCAAAATAACAAGGGCACCAGCCATGCACAGCGCTGCTTCCTCTGTCCCAATTTCCACGGAGCAGCAGATTTGTCCATGAAGACCACCAGGCAGACACAGCCATAGGAAAGGAGCCAAGCTTCCCCAGAATGGTTTGGTCACGCCAGGATCCCAACACAAGGCTGGCTTGCATGCTAATTCCTTTTCACCAGAATCAAGAAGGGCTGAGGGATGTTAATTTTATGTTTGCCTGCGTGTATTTAAATGTGTGCGTGTGCTCACATTTAAATGCACATGTGTCTGTGGGAAAGGTCTGAGCTTGGTCTCATCTGGCTTTTGGGCACAAAGTCAGTTGAGTGACTACCTGAGTCTGCCCCAGTGACCTGTTCTTCCTGCTGGGGTCAACTGGAAGAGCCACCCTTGAGGTCCTTTTTTCTGCCTCCACACCTGGAAGGTATGAGCCTGGATGGGAGCAGATGATCACAGAGCAGCTGTTACATTTCCAGATGCCAGGAAGGATGAAAGAAAACCTCCTTCCACTCTGCCTTTGTGGGGGGTATCTGATGGGATGTGACATCTGAGCCTGTGGATGTCTGGTGAAATAACTCCAGGCAGTGCGTGGAGACACTCATCTGTAACCAGAGCAAGGGAGCTGCTCCTACATGAGGTGAATCCCTCACGAGCCCACCAAGAACCTCAGGGAGATCCTCAGTGTGTGGGTAATGCATGTATTTAATGCCTAACACCAGCCTCCCTCCATGCTGACCCTACCTGCAGCTGAGCTGGGCTGTGACCAGGAAGGCAGTGAGGTCCTGGGAGAGCACAACCACCCATGGCTCCCATGCTGGCATTCCATGGGGATATGTCACAGCCCCTCCAGTGCCCAGGCCTGAGTGTGATTCCTGCATCAGTGTGAAGATTTTGGTATGCTGCTCGAGGTGGTCTGGGAATTTAGCTGCCTCTTGGCCGTGGTGTCTGAAGCAGGGGTCCAAAAAATTGGTGTGCATGCACTCTGTGACTGCTCAGAAAATGTTGCCGATGGAGCCAAATTCCTTCCTCCAACTTGCATGCAAACAAGCCACTAATTTCACTGGCAGTTGAATATGCATATCTGAGGGCAACATTTGGCCAAAAGCCTTTGAGCAGAAGTTTTAGCACAATCACCCCCCCACTCCCCCAAAAAAAGAGAGGTTGGAATTGCAAGTGGCATTTTGCAGAGAAAGAAGGATAAAAAAGTAGAGATCAAAGCGTTGAAAAGCTTTCCAGTAACAAAACTCTTCTGAGTTTTTAAACAGCACAATAGCTATTGATGGGTGAAAAATAAAACAGGACAGTGTATCCTCTTGAATTTATTCTGGTCTCAACAGGCTGTCCTTGGCATTTTTTTCGGAAGAAACCCTTGAGTAAACATGTTGTCCAACGTGGAAAAGACACTGAGCATGTCACAGAAGCAATTTGTAAAATGTTCTGGGAGACACACCAGTGCTGTCAGGGCCAGGGAGCTGCTTAGCTTCACTTTGATTTACAGATAAATACAGGGTGTCTGGGGCTTCCAGTTGCCGACTGTGCAGGCAAGCTCCCGATTATGTGCTGTGTTCTGACTCCGTGGGATTAATTGGGACCACCAGGAAGCGTGGCAGCAGGAGAAACCTTCCTGATTGCAGGCTGTGGTGAGGAATAAGGAGAAGAGCTTGTGTGGCAAGGTGGGGCTCAGCCTCTCCCATCACGGGGCTGGGGGCCGAGAGTAAGATGAAAGGTAAAGAGGACATTGTAAAATTGAGATTTTTCTGGATTTTCCTGTCTCTGAGTATTGAATGTGGCTGCTGTGTCTGCCTGTTTTTTAACTGTGATGCACATTTTAGTGTATTTGGGGGTTTCTGCAGGATATTGAATGAA
>VZTT01063187.1:45781-57822 GCA_013400855.1 Buphagus erythrorhynchus | reverse complement strand
AGAAAATGGAACTATGTTCAACTTGCAGCAGCAATCACTACCCACTTCATTACAGAACTTAGCTTAGCATGCCCTCAGCATTAACTGCACAGTTGCAGTCTGCAATTTCACTGGTAAAGCTTCTGTAAATCAAAGGAAAAATGGCAGTATTCACCTGGCTCTTCCATAGCAAAAGTTCTACCAACGAGGAATGAAATCTTATCTTTAATCCTAAAATGTCTTGAAAATTTCGAAGAATCCCACTAAAAGAAGCAAAACAAAAGCAAACTCATCCAGTCTAACTTGCCCATGGCAGAATTTTGCAGGTTTTGTGATATGGGAATGACCTACAGCACATCAATTCTTTTAGCAATCCCAAATTGCCATGTTCCCCTGACCTTAAAAAAATGTTGTCATTCTCCTTGATTTGACAATTTCCTGTGTGAGACATATGAAACTATGCAATGCCTTTTTTAGCTCCTCTGTCCTGTTGATAAGTATCTGCTTTGTTGTGGACTTTTGCTCCACTACAGTGTTCTCACCCAGCATCTGATTTTTCCAGCAAATACTTTTTCCAAATTTTAATTTACTGTTACTTGTTTTCATTTACTATGACATCTTGGTACATTTCTTATTTCAATTAAAACAGAAGATGGACAGATTTTCTTTGCCTCTCTGCAGATATGAATTTTCCAATGTACGGTCCACTTGGGACTGAATATCTCATACTGCATTTCAGATGTTTTCTCCACAATTTTCTTAGGATCTATCCTTTGGAATCCACACAGCAGGGAAACCTACAAACTGTTTTCTCTTTATTTTAAATATTGTCAGTTTAAAATCAATCATTTTGCATCTAAAGCATAGTGTCTGCAATTTTTTCCTACAAATGCTAACTTGAAAATTCAATGTCCACAACTTACAGCAACTTGCCTTTCCTGACACAATGGGTAATTTGGCTGCTGAACATGTATGCTGGGTGACTCTTCCCTTCTAAACACATTCTCAGTTTCTTCCTGGCATTTTTTCCACACTCCTATTTGTTCTCTTCCAGGACACATCATACAGAAAACATCAACTGCTCCTTACAGAACAGCTCACAGTCCCATTACACTACTGAAGAAAATAAAAAGGATACATACACATTCTGGAGGAACCCCCCCCCATTTCAACTAGTAGAAAGAGCACTATTTGTGTACTCTTTAGATCCTTGGAAAAGTACACTTAAGTTCAGGATAACAGATCTTAAGAAATTTAAGAAACTAATTCTCTGGTAGTAGACCAACAAAATCAAAGTAGTAGGGGTGTCATACTCAAAAATTTTAACACTACAAGAAAAATAAGGTCTGAAGGAATGGATATTTTTAATTACATCTGATACAGAGAGAATAAAGTACTGTTAGCATTTATGTCAAAGGAAAATTTAGCCAAGAGATGGTAATGGTTTACANTAATTAAAATAATATTTCGATATAATTTCTCTCACTTTATTTCTCTGGGTTTTGCTTCCTCTTAAGACAATTTAGTGTAAAACTTGCCTGGGCACAGCTGAGCACTCAGCCATGAGGGCAGCAGTGCTGGGACAGCAAAATCCTGCACAGGGCACTGAATGAGGAAAATGTAAGTGTGAGAAATAATCCTGTAACACTGAGGGGAGAGAAGAAGGGGGAAAGGCACTTCAGGCACCACGGCAGAAATTTCCTCTGCAGCCCATGGAAGGGACTGGGATGGAGCAGTTATCCACTCTGCAGCTTGTTGAGGGCTCCATGCCAGAGCAGGTGGCCATGTCCTGAAGGAGCTGCAGCCTGTGAATGACCAATGCTGAAAAAGGCTTATCCTGAGGAACTGCAACCCATCCAGAGGGCCCATACAGGATCTGTTGTGGAAGGACTGCAGACCATGCAGAGATCCAGCAGTCATGCAGGGAAAATTGTGAGGAGGAAGCAGCAGCAGAGTGGAGCTCACATGGACTGATCAGAGCCCCATTCCCCATCCTCCTGCTCACAGCAGGGAGGAGGTAGAGGAGTTGGAAATGAAGGAGTGAAGCTGAGCCTGTGAAAGAAGGGCAGGATGAGAGAAAATGTTTTAGTCCTGACGTTTTTTTTCTCACCATCCAGTTCTGGTTTTAATTGGCAATATATTCAAATAATTTTTCCCAGGTCTGTTTTGCACCTGACAGCAATTGATAAGTGATCTCTCTGCCTCTCATTTAACCTAAGACATTTTACATCTTGTTTCCTGCCTCCCAGTGTCCTGTGGAGGGGACGGAGTGAGAGAGAAACCAGGTGGGTATCTGGCAGCCCATAAACAGCAATCCACCATAGTCTAACTAAAAAATGTCCTTTCTTTCCAAATTCAAGTAGCATTAACATATAATTGAGAACACTTTTTGAGACACAAATGAGAACTGAAACAATTCTACAAAGTTAGTTTCAACTCATGCATTGTTGAACCATCTCTTTAAATACTTTACTTAGGTAGCCTAGATCCCACTTTGCCATGTCTGTTTTGGATAATTTTTATGTGTTTCTCACTGCATGGAGGTGGCCACGGCAGGGAAGATAAACTCCATGCCAACCAAGCATAATTTAAATAGACACATTGGACTCAGAGTCACATGGAAAAAATTCAGTGATGTGGGTGGGGAGAGGATGCCTGAGAGAAGGGGAAATTATAGGTCATCTTTCTGTATGGAACGCTAGACAGCAGCAAGGAAAAGACAATGACACATCAAAGATGCATTAACAGATAAGACCATTTGGATAATTCCTGCTACAGGATAAAGTTCTCATGGGTCTCAGTGTCAGGTTATATTGACTATGTAAGAGTATAAATCAGAGGAAAACTTTACATGGACAGACAACCAAAATTAACCTGTGGAAGAAAATAGCTTTAAAAAAATCTAGACTTCAATTTTTTTCAAGCCTGATCAACATCTCTGTAGCATTTGTACTATTTTCCCCAGTCTAAAACTCTCAATTCCTCTAAAAAGCACTCCGTTGGTTAATCTGCAGCTGTTGGTGTCAGGACATATTTAGTCACAGTTAAAAGTCAATAAAGAAACATCACAGAGAGTTTTGCTATATTACTTCAAATTTACCAGTCAATAAGTCACAATTTTCTTCATACTTTCAGTTTGGATGCAGCTCACTTGGCTTTGTTTATAATCAGCTGATTTAAAAGATTTAAAGATTTCTTTTTTCTTTTTCTGCTTTCCTTTAATATTTCTCCTTCAAGACTCCTAAAAATGCTTATATTTTAGACAGCTGTCCTGAATTTGCCATTGTAAATAGTGAGACAATGAAAGCATTTAATTTCTTCGACAATTTCAAGCTCTTCAGTGTCTGAATGATTCTTCCCATCTATTGGAGACCCCTGCTGTCTCCTCCCCAGAAACTCTCTTATTCTGGACACAGTGGAAATTACTGTTTATACAACATAACCTCCCATGTATTTCCTTCTATATTCCATCTTTACCTTCTTTTCACTTTCTCTATTGCAATGTCAACTTCATCCAGTAATTACTACAACCTTGTATTGTTAATGCAGCTCTTATTTTCAGATAGAGCTTTTATATCCCTATTTGTACACTTTCTCCTTGACCAAAGATCTCAAACATGACCTAACAATTATGACATATAACGAGTGCATATTACCTTTCAATCATGAGTGCAATTTACTCTTCTACACATCCCACCTTGCTTGTGATTCTTTGTTATTTTCTGCTACTTAGATTTCATCCAATTTTTCTGCACTTAATGGCTTATAGTTTAGGTAAGATTTTTGAAAATTATGTACACAATAATTTTAAAAATACTTATGAGGCTATAAGATATTCAGATATATATAATTTCAGCCTATTATAAAATTTATAATGACTGGGGGTGCTTTGTTTGGACGAACTTAGTTTTAAAGAACCATTACACTTTCATTGTCCATTTTTTTTCCATCATGGAATGCTGAAACACTTAGAACACAAATACTGCAAATGTACTTTTATCTAAATAACAAATCAAACACTTGTTTTAATCAGACTACCTTGTCATCCTACCAAATTCAGTCTATCTAAATGAATCACACGTTTTATATGCAGTTAAAATTATAGATGTTAATGAAAACATTACAAATACAAAGACTGTTTTTAACTTTATTTTCCTACATACTTTGAATCACTATTTTGAATATTTGAGACTGCCATACCAAGATTCAACATCTTCCATTGTATATCCAAAATGAGATATCCAGTTCTAAAAGGCATCTATCTCACTAGAAGTACACTATTTTAGTAAGCATTAGTTGGATGCCTCGAATCAGAGGTCAGAGGTTTGTGAAAAGTTCCAGAACCTCTCTGTCAGACCATGGGTAATTAAGGGAATTTTTAAGTTTAACACTGTTCTCAAGATCCTGGTAGAAGAAACTGCTTAAAACTCTTTCTATCCTTGCATGTAGGGATAAAAGTTAGCTATAGACTATATGGACAATTTTTTTTCAGAATTTCAGAGTACCAGCAGACCCTATTCAAATCAACACGGGACGTACATGCCAAATGACATTTTAAAAGCTATAACTTTGGCTTATTTTGAATTTCAATCTTGAGGCTAGACAGCTTCTCTGCTGTAAGCATCTTTTAAGCATGTGCTGAAGTGCTGTCTGAATAGGAATGAAGTTAGCATATGCTCAAGTGTTGTTTTAAATAGTTCCCTTCCCTTTTTAAATATGTCACTCTCTTGATGTCTGTATTTGTGTGATTTAATGTGAACCAAGACACATTGTCACCATAACACTGGAAAAATACAAAATTTGCTACAGAGACATCTGTTGATGGAAAAGGTTCCAAATTCTTCATGACAAGGAAAGTGGAATGAAAGAAATCAAAGTAACACAATGAATGAAGAAGAGCTGAATGTCTACTCATCTGTGGTTCCTGCTAGGATTCTCTTCAATTGCACATATTCCTTCTGTATTTATTCAGGTACATTTGCACAAAATCAAAACAGTATTTTAAGCTTCTACTCAAACTGATGCTTAAAAAGGAACGTCATGTATAAAATACATGTCAACTGCCTCTGATTAGCTCAAAAGTTCTTCCAGAATAAGAGACATAATTCACTTCTGCAACTTTACTAAATAAGTATTGAATGATAACTGCACAGGAGCAATTTCAATAATGATACCATGAACAAAAAAGAAGTTTTAATCGGTAAGAAGCTTATAAAATACAAATCACATGGTTCAAAAGCATTTATTTCTTAAGGTGTTTTTACTGATATACATCAAGCATCATGTTTCATTGTCTTGCAACTAAGCACAGGTCCTCTTACAGAACTAAATAATTCCTTTATTTTATATTCACCTTTTTTAAAAATAGCATAAAAAGCTGTAGTTTCAAGATGAAAATTAATCTCTAATTTTTAAAGATGGCAACTTACTGAAAAATAAATTATTCTACAGCTATCTTTCTCTAAACTGATTTCAACTACTACCACACAGTTATTTGCCAAAAGAAATCAAGAGACCAGTGTTTGTTTTGTTGCTGTCTCCCATTTATATCTGCTCTCTGTTAAAAAAAATAAAAGAAAAAACACTAAAATGATAAGGGGTTGCTTTATCACTCTCAAAATTTGTAACATCCACACAGAAAAACAAACCCACTGGTGACAGAATCACCACTTCCATGACACTTCTCATTTCCTTTGTAACTGACAAACTATTTAGTTGTACCATGGAAATAGAGAGCTCATACTTAAAAGCACCCATTAAGTACTGACAAACTGAAGGAAAAGACAAATTAACTCCATACTCTGGTGTAAAAGTACAATATTACAAACAACAGCAAGGTCCTCATTTCTAATAGCCTCTCCTGATGAGATCAAAATATCCTTGAAGGGTTGACCAGTACTTTCAGGTACTCTTTCAAGAGGGCTCCCACAGCCAATAAACTTTTGGTAAATACTGTGTCTGTAGACAAAACAAAAGCAAAAGTGTGTGCAAACAGCAATACCACCATTACCAAAATGTAAAAACTATGAAGGGATGGAAAACAATGTAAAAAGAAGCCCCTACACTAGCTGTGAAAAATAAGCATTTCTCATTTGCTAGAACAGAGATTCTACACAGTATACTGAAAAATGGAAACATGGATTACAAAGCACTTAAGTAAAAGCACAAATAGCTTTTATTTTAGGTGACAACAGGCATAAATGATCCTGTAGACTATGGGAAATTATCAGAAGCAATTTACACATGAAATGTGTAATGTCTTGATCCCTAAAGAAAGGTTTAAGAGGAGTGCATTTATATACAGCTTTAACACAGCACAAAGACATAATCTGAAGACAAGCAGTAGTAAGTTTGTTACATTTACATGTGGGTAGACATTTGACAAACTCTGTCTCCTGAGGGCTCAGTAACAGTGATGGCAGCCTAAAGATATAAGCAAGGTACTTCTCAACTAAGTTTCTAACAGAAGGTCATGACTTTTCTTAAGTCAACCGACAGTCAGAAAAACATTTCACAAGACAACTGAACAGATGCAATGGTGCAATACTGTTTCCTTTCAACCATGTGCGCTTGCCATTTTCTTTGAAACAACTTTTGTGCCAAACCACCCAAGAGCTAACTTAGCCAGTGTTAGAGCTGAGTCAGCTCACTGAGCAAACAAATGCCACAAAAAGCATGCAGCACTGTTTGGTTCAGAGCAAAGGGAATGGGGGCACCTTCTCAGTAACACCAACCTTTAAATGAAGCCCATCTGACTCATAATAGTTTATGTGGGGAAGAGGAAAACAAACTTTTGAACAGCAAATCCCATCCACGGATCTGAAACACAAGTCAGGCACCAGGACTAGCTGAGAACAACTGCTCTGCATTTAATTTCATTCAGCTAATGAATTATACAACTGGAAAGTGATTGTCAACTCCCCCTTGTGCTCCACAGGTACCAAAGGGAGAGTTGGTGAGGCTACTGACCACCTACAGTTGAGAGAAAAACTATTCATTATCTCCCAGGTCGCAGAGAGTGGATTAGCCATGAGGGAAATACAACTCATATTTTAGATCAGAGGTGAAGTGTTATGGTAACTATTTTTTTAAGGCAATCTATACCAGCTGCTTTAGAGTGGAATACCACACCCAGTCTGCCCCAGACAATTCTTGCTCATAGAAGGTCTTAAATTCTAACTCAGCTATTCTTTTGACCAAAGAATATTGCACAAGGCTGGACACTTCATCAAGTCACCTAATTTTTTGGAGCACTTCTCTCTGCAAGTTGCTTCCAGATGCTGCTCTTCTTGGCTGAAGCACATACTTCTTTAATCCCTTGGGCAGGCACAGCTGAGAGCAGGTAAGCTCAAGAGCCAAAGCTGAGGCTGAACATTGACCCCCCTGCAAGCAGGCCAGTGTTCCAAGTCTAGTATTTTGACTAGTCATTTCCTAATTACAGAATTCTTTAGTGAAATTGGAGACATATTCCTAAGAGCCTACCATTAAACAAAAGGCACATATTGAAATTAATTTTACAATTACATCTATCATTAGAGGCCACTTTCCATGCTACATTAAGTTGGATAGGATTTTGCTATTCATCTGAAACATGTGCACGACTTTACCCCACTTGATAGGCCTTTTTTTTAAAAAAAAAAGGGATAAAAAATGGTAGCCTCCACTGGAATCAGGCGGGCATCCAGATGTTTTTGGTTGGGTTTTTCTGTGGGCTTTTCTAACAAATGTGTTTTCAATAAGTGAAAATGAATCCTAGCTTGATTGACAACATTTAATTATGTACCAATACTGTTATGTTCAAAACAAAACAAAAAAAAAAGTGCTTTGTAAAAGACTTAAAATAGTTTGGGTTATGAATAGGTCAGCATAGAAATAGACTGTGCCTGAGCTGTCCAGTTGTCTCTGGTTAATTACCTTTCTAGGACAGCCACTCTTCTGATCTATTTAATAAGAAATTAGGCTTCTTTTTCCCAAGTACATCTCACAGTGATAACAATACCCACCTCAGTTTCAGATAAAACTAACACAGCAAACCCCTCCCTGCAAAATCTGTCTAGAACCTAAGAGCAGAATACAGCATCTCACTTGAAAACCAAAGCACTGCAAGTACACACAAAACATGCTTTCCAACCTGCAGCTTCCCATGTGGAAATTCACGGGGCAAGTTTAAGATCTGGGTGCTGATCTTCAAAGCCACAGTTAGCTAAGGCTGATCAGTCTAACAGATTAATTGTTTTCCCTATGGAAAATTCACACAACCATATTTTTCAGAGATATGTATGTGCTTGTTTCATTATAGTCATTGTCTCTAAAAGATCATTTGTGTTAGCCAGAAATATTACAGCCTAGATCTTCTGAATCTGATCGCTCACTTGGCAAAATATGTGTTGCAGGACATGGGATACAACTTCCTTGGCCATTTCTTTATTCAACTGCTACTGACTCTCCTGTTTACAGCACTGGAGTTTTCTTTTAAGCATTGCATTTTTAAAACATTCATGAAGGCCTAATTCTTTTTCTACCACTAGAGTCTGAATGCTTCTGTTCACAGACAAGCCTAGCTAACTACATTAATGCAGTTATTCTTTAATGTTCCAGTTACACTCTTTTTGTTGTGTGAACAAAGAAGAATTCTGACAAACTTTCTCAGCCTGAGCAATTAGAGGTCAAAAACAACCCTATTTTTAGTGTGTAAAAGGAAAATGTTTAAGAGCTTAATATGGTTAAATTTGTTACAGCTGTATGTCAGTTTAGGTTGCATTTAAATCTTAGGAACATGATGCCTGCAAGTTGCTTGTGCAAACTGAGATTTTTAAATCCTTGTACTTCAACTGCTTTTCACAGAATGAGAATTTATTTTTAAAATAAATCTACTAATAAATATCAATAGCTTCCTTCAGTGCTCTCTCTTATAGTTCATTGTTTGCCTATGTCAATTAGAGAGAAATTACAAGTTTCCCCATGAAAATTAGGATTAAATGATCTTAAATACCATTAAACCAGCTGTAATGTTAAACTTCTTTCAACCATGCAAAATGTTTATGTTCTACTCAGTTTTTTACACCCTAGAATCACAGAACTATTGGTAGAAAGAGGCCTTTGGAGGTGTCCACCCAACCTGCTGCTCCAGGTGAGATTGCTGCCAGCACATTGTCATCCATGACTTTTGTCTGAGTCTTGGAAACACTCAAGGAAAAGGATCCCACAGCTACTGTAGGCAATGGCTTCTGCACTCATCCAGTGAAAAAGATTTTCCTAATTTCTGGTATGAAGTTCTGCTATTTTATTTCACTGGAGAGTACAGTTTTTAAAATTAGCAGTCATAATAAAGGTGAGAAATACAGATTTTGTGTATGGATTAACAGATAAATTAATCTTTGGCTGTATTTGGCTGTTAATCACTTTCTCAAATTCCTATTCCTACAATGATTTGAAACCACGGTACTCATTATATTGTTCTTGAATTTCACATGATTGTGAAAGATGACAGTGACTGCAAATCACTTAGTTGTATCAACGCTCTGACCTTCCAATATTTCGACAAGGGTTTAGAACTTACCATTTTATATTAATGATGACTCTGTACCCACACCTGGCTACATTCTAAGTGTTATAATCCATAAGAGACCGTGCAGAAGCACAAAACAGATAAACTTTAATCAATCATAAAATCACATACTGCTACCAGATGTAAGGTTACCTTTGGAAACAAAGTGATCAATCACAATATAGAACAGAAAAGGATATATTAACATCATCTTTTTGTTGAAATAGCCACACGAATACTTTTTAAATAGTTTCAGACAAGATGATGGGTCTGAAACCAAAGTCAGTGCCTGCAATCCTCAAACAATTATCTTCAGATATGCCTTGCTTCATTGTTCCTATCCTTGAAAGTTTCACTAAGCATTTCATGTCTAGCTTAGCCTCTTGGCCAATTCACGGTTCAATTTGATAACAAACATCTGTTTAAAACACAAGCCACAAAATGTAAAACCCCATGATGAATGCATAACAGGCATAAAGCTGAAAGTCTTCCATTCTTTCAAGTTTTAAAGGGACACACATCCACAACTCCAGAAGCACATCATTTAAACTAGAACAAAGCTGACTTTACTTCCAAAGTTGAGTAGAAGTGGGAATCTCTCACTAAAGGAAACCACACCACTGAAAGACCAAAGAGGAAAGACACATAGAGCTTCAAGGAGGGTGTGTTAGTCATTCACAGTACTTACTGCAATATTAATCCTAACAAATATTTGAAGTCTACTAGCTATCTTACACAGAACATTGTTTCATCAGACTGAATTTGAGGAGATGAACTACAACCAGAAGAACTGCAATAATGAGCCATGAATTTATTAAAGGGAATTGAAATCACAAGCTTAGCTAGAGGTAAGTGTATGAAAATGTTAACAACATCATTAAAATTTCATACAAGTATCTGAAGATTTTGGCAAACTTGCAGCTACCTGACAGCAGTAACACACCAGGTTGATAAAAGCTGGCAAGCTTTTTTTCCCTTATAAACATAAATGGTAATGAAAAATTGCTCTATATAGTGAGTAATGGCTTTTAAGAATCTTTTGGATTTCAGCTAATACATTTTACATGTCAGAAACTTCATGGTTTCCTTTCCAAGCTATGCCCATGTACTCATAAAAAACAACAGTGGTAAAACTGATGAAAACCAGGTTCTTGATAATTAATTTAGTGAAAATCCACATGCTTCTCTTCTAGCTTACTAATTTTGCCCTGTGAAATGCAAATACAATTTTAAATTTCTTCTAGGGAAGAAAAGCAGAATGGCTTCAGTGATTATTTTGAGTAGTGAAAAAAATGCAATTTTAAATAAGAACTGTTTTGCCAAAATTTTACAGCAGCTTTTTTCACTATCTTTAATTTCGAGAGAAAATGTAGGTATAAGTGAGGTAATGAAACAGACTGTACTGGTGGAAGAAAAAACACTGTTGAGCATGGACTCAAGCACCAACAAAATTAATAGTTACCATATTATTCTATTCATGCTTGCATTTGCATGGCAAAGATACAGTCGAGTGGCTAAATTCCTCACCTGATAATGAGGACACTGCTTATGTTCTTCTATGCCAATCTGAAAAACCAAAACCATTTTCCCTTCAAGAGAACATCTTGAATTCTTTTTTTATTTTTGAGGACAAGAATACCCTAAAAATCTAGCATGGGTCCAGTGCTGCTATTACTCATTACACAACTGAGTCTACTCCAACTTGTATATTAAACACAATTTGAGCTAAAAGACAAAATTATTTATTAGATCACTGCTGGAAATACTTTGGATTAGGGAGACTCAAGCTTATGGACTGACTTGGGATGCAGTTACCAGATACCTTAGCTTCAGCAGAAAAAAATGTCTTTAGTATGAACAGCACAAGGCAGAGATAAGAGAGACATAGAATTTCTTGTTTCTTCACCACTTCTGACACAATGTGTCCAGCTATCCCCACAGTGGTTTTCATATTGCTCTTTGCTAGCAAACAGAAAGGTGAGTCAGATCCTCTCTGTAGTAGTAGTGGCAGAACACAAAATTCTGTGTAGTAGAATTCTAGTAGTGGCAGAACCTCAAATACATAGTAAGAAATTCTGGGTAGCAACAAAGAGATTTATTTCATGTATAAATTGAACATAGTTAAGTGATAAAAGAATTAGGGTAACATCTATGCTGAGTGGAGGATTGCAAAGAAACTAAGCTACTCTGTGTTCGAAAGGTGAAAAGATCCAAAGTTCCTCTGCACTTAGGGAGAGTAAAAGATGGAAGCAAACAAACAAAAACCCTGTGCTTTTTGAAACTGATACATTGACTCGCTTTTACGAGAACACTTTCCCACTTCGTTCTTCAAATCAATCGTTTAGGGAGTATTCACCTTCCTCGACACTTGCACAAGTGACCGTATTTCGCTCCCCGGGAGCGCCCGCTGCCCCGCTCCTGCCCCTCTCCGGCTCTACTCCTGCCCCGCTCCCGCCCCGTTCCAGGCCCCGCTTCTGCCCCGCTCCCTCCCCACTCCAGGCCCCACTTCTGCCCC
>VZTT01063187.1:34239-45217 GCA_013400855.1 Buphagus erythrorhynchus | reverse complement strand
GCCATACTGAGAGACGCGGCCGTGCTGGGGGTGCCGTGCCGGACTGTGCCGAGGCTGCCGGGCCATACTGAGAGACGCGGCCGTGCTGAGGGTGCCGGGCCGGGCTGTGCTGAGGGTGCCGGGCCATACTGAGAGACGCGGCCGTGCTGGGGGTGCCGTGCCGGACTGTGCCGACGCTGCCGGGCCATACTGAGGGACGCGGCCGTGCCGTCCCAGCCCCTCACGGCCTGCGGGGCCGCGGAGATGCACGCACGGACGGGCATGGCTCAAGATCAAGCTTGGCCATGTTACTTTTCACGTTAGGATTTGACCACCGGTGTAGTTCTCCGCTGGAACTGTTTTTGCTAAATGGCAGAGGCGTTACTGGACTGTCTGCTAGGGGAGATCTATTGGAGACTTGGCACCCAAAAAAGGGATATGAAATATACATATGCAAATAAATCAGTGAGTGGAAGAAACAAAATCAGATACTAATACTTCCTGTCCCAGTGTATATTGCATTGATCTACAGGATGTTTTCCTAGGAAGAACGTCGGCCCTCACTCTCCTTCCTGTCTCCCCAGATCATCAGTATTACAAAATAGGGAGTCTGCTTCATTTGAATGAAGTCTCCCGGTTTACTGCCTACGTGTAGTCTGCTTTTATTTCAAAGAGAAAAAAGTACCAATAAGTTGCATAAATATTTCCTTGGGAAACCGTGCTTTATTCTCTACAATAGTTACTATTTAATATGTGGTCTTTTTTCTGTTAAACTTTGATTGATAGATGAACAGAGCATTATTACGTATACTTCTAAATTCTATGAATAAACACTGCTGAACCTGTTGATTCACCTAGGACTCCCATCCTGATGGTTTTGCTATCAGAAAACTCTCCAGGGAGCCATCCTCATGACTTAGGACCATGGCCCATGCCTCCAGAAAACATTTATATATGAAGTCACACAACCTCAATAGGAAAAACATATTCCTTCACTTGCTTTCCAATACAGAGGTAACACAAGATACATTTAACTCAGAAGCTGACCTTTGGTAAGGGCCAGCATTATATATTCAAGACAAATTCTAATAATATTGGGCAAGTATAAAGAACAACCACCTAGGACTGCAACAACTGCCAACAAAAAATCTTGAACCTTCACAAGTCAGAAGTTGCCAGTGGACTACTGATTCTACAAACCCCAAGAGACCAACTCCTCACAAAGTTCTACAAGCATTTCCATACTTTCTGGTTTTCCCATCATCCTGTGGCAGTAAGTTCCATGACGTCTTCTTTATTTTTTTTAGCTTACTGCCTGATAGACAAAAAGAAAAAAAAAGCAACTCCTTATATAATGAAAAACACTGAGTAACTGTTCTATTTCACTGAGACACTTGAAACAATCTGAATATCCACCACAACAACTTACTCACAAGCCAGCTGTTTTCCAGAAGGAAAACAGTGTCTTCCTTCTATTTAGTGCCTCCCCACATCTAACATTGCCACATGCCAAATTTCCAGGTCTCTACTGGTCTGGTTGCCTGCTATTTGCCTTTTCCAATTCTACTGTAATCTTTCTGAAGTTATATACTGATGTAGCAAGATTTTCCATTCTGTTCTTTGTTCATGATGAGGGCTCTCATGGAGACAGACTGGTGAATGCAGCAAACCATCAGGTCCTTATTTTGGTGGCAACACTAGCTGAAAGTCCAGCATTATTGTATTTGACATAGTCTGCGTTGTTTCCCACTCTCCAGCATTCTTTCACATCTATTGGCACAGTAATTTAAACATTTTATCAGTCACTGGCTCCACTATGAAACCTTTATGTGATTCCCAGCTATTCATTTTAGGCAGCTAAATCAATATTAGCAGAAATGTTATTACTTGATTATTTTCTGTTTTTCCTGATCAGAAAACACTGTGTGTCTGTAAGACTCCATAAGCAGCCTTCCTCACTCTGGAACCCAGCCATTCATTCTTATTTTTCCTTCTGTCTTTTAACGAACACATAGTCTGAGAAGAGTGTCTGCAAGACTTCTTGGTGAAGATTCTTGTTAACAGCATTTTGAAAAGCCAAGTATTTTGTATTAACCAGCATTTTCACCGTCTCCTTCAAAGAACTTTCTAATAGAATTGTGAGGCATTACTTCCCCTTGTAAAATGGAAATAAACTACTTCATCTCTTTTTTATTTTATCATTCATTCCTATTTACCCACTTATCTATTCTTTGCTAGAATTTCTGCCAAAGAACTTCCTTCTGCCTCAAGGACTTCTTAAATAATTGATGTCACATGTGCCAAATTTTATTCCCCTCCAGTTAGTAACTCAGCAACATCTTACTTGTGTTAAAGTCTTGACTGAATGCCACACGGTCACAATTTATAATTTCTCTTATTAATGTCTTTTATTGAAGCTGTGGCCCACCAGTAAAGCAAATCCAGCACTAGAGATACTAGTATCAGACCAAAAACTTAACAGCCACGTGAATGCCAGCCCAAAAGTGTTCACGGAATTTTGTCTGGTTGGCTTTGAACTGGCAGTCTCTATGACGCATCATTAATCTTTTATTGTACTGCATAAAATCAGCATAAAGTCCAAGTTACACATACTAAATGAACAGAAATGTATTCACCTCCCCACATCTGAACCAGATGAAACTTGTACTGAGGGATGATCTGCTAGTGTGCATTGATGATGATGGAACATCAGCCTCACACTTCATTTAGAGGTTAATTTCCTTAGAAGGTATGCTTAAAAAATTCAAACCTCCTTTTTACATGGGTTCAAAAGTGATTATGTTAATTCATGTGAGGACAAATGAACGCTCATCAGGACTCACTGCAGATCACTGGAATCTGCTACCACACAGCATTCAAGTGCCTCAGCTTGCCAGCCCTAGTTTATTCTTCTTCAGGCATGTGCTAATGCTCACAGCTGGATTCAGACACTAAGCAAGAGAGAAATAATTTGATTACTACCACCAATATCATGTGCTCTTTGTTTTACTTATCCCAAAAAAATCATTTTTACTCCAAGAGAATATTCCAGTTTCACTGTACCAAAGCTCATTTATATGTCATCTCCCAGTTATATCTCATTGTCCTCCACATCAGAATACATAAGAACTTCCTGTGAACATCAGATCATGTCCTGTGTTACCTTAGCGTTCTCTCCATGAAGCAAGCTTAGTGGAAAAAAAAAGATCAAAGAGACTAAAGATGAGTTTAAGGAGTTCATTTGCAAAGGCCAGGACAAGAAAGGAAGTGAGTAGCAGACTGTGCTAGAAATCCCCTGCTTTCTAGTGCCTTGGAGAGCCATGGGATTATTACAAGGTCAAATTCTTCTGGATACTTAAAATATATTGTTTTTTTTTTTAAATCTACACACAGAATTAAGAGACTGTCCCAATGAATACAGAAAAACAAAACATCTGAAAGTGGAATCAAAGAGTGCGAGGTTATTGATTAGTAACATACTATCTCTGGATATTTTTGTTTTGTTTTTGGGCAAAGTATCTCAGTTTGGGATGGGATTTTTTAAGAAATCTGTGGTATTTCAAATTTGTCTTTGAAAACCTTCTGTCCTTTTCTCTTTACACAGAAAATACTACGCCACAATAGAATTCCAAGTAGTCACGCCTACCTAATATACATGCAGTCATACTGCTGTTGGAATGAACTGCACTTACCAGAATAGAACACATACTTGGAAAGTAAGTGCCTCTCTCTGTAATACCAAAAAGATTAGAAATCCAGACCTAAGGCTGTCCTGAGTCATGGCAGTACTGTCCTGCATTAACACTGTCGGAGGTAAAAATATCACATGCCATACACACACATCTGCATATTACATACGCATGTTATATGCATCTCAAAAGAGTTTATTCCAACATGATAAGTAAAGGCAAAAGGGCTTTACACTGTTTCATCTATATTTCCTGGAATTTCAGGTATCTCAAATATGATGATGAAAATATTTGTAGTGTAGCACGTTATGCTTTCTTGCCGTTCCTTGGCACAGTGATAATTTGCCAAGTTGCCAAAATAAGTAAATAAATGAACCACTAATAGGATTCCAGTGTGCATTTATATAAATTTATTCTAATTTTGGGGTACAGGGGGAGAAAAAGAGAGAAATCTACATAAGAAAAATAATTCAGCAAATAGAACCTGAAAAAAGCCTGCACCATTTAAATGGCCTATGAATTCACTATAGTCTAGGGAAGAGAATACTGATAAATCAGTGATTTACATTATGTTTTCTCTATGACCTTATGAATAAGTTTTGCTTTGTGCTCTGGTGGGATTAAGAAAAAAGAAAGGATAAGCAGCTCCAGAGAAACGGATTCATTTCAATACGGTACCCTTGTGTTTCAGCAATTAGCAAAGCAGTATCACGGAATCCTTCACTACCACTGACATGATGAATCAATACCATTCACTATGACATTAATAAAATGCACCTACCTTCATAGTCAAACAGAAAAAAAAGTTCTGATCCCAGTTAACTGTTGTTACTCTCACTCAAAAATGCCAATGGAACTTTATTGCTACACAGAAAAACTGCTTCAAATTAGAGAAGAATTTATCCATTAAGACAGAAAGAGTTGTATGTGCAATTACATCCCAAGATCAGGAATGTACTTGCCACATACATAGTTTTAAAGAAACACAGAATATACAATTTACAGACTTAATAAGTGCAGTATCTCATTTCCAGCCTTGGTAAGCCTGATTATCACCAATTGAAGAATGTATTGTAAATTTTCATCCTGAGAGAACTTACGGCATCTTCCTTAACAGGTTGAATAAATGTTCCAATAAGAAACCAGCTGATTGCAACATGGAATGTACACAACAAAATAAATTATCAAAAGGGACACATTCCTTAGACCTCACAGAAACACACTGGGGAGCATGACAATAGTATGCTCTTTAGTTTTTGGGTCAGAACTATGGAGCCAAATAAAATATAAACTTACTATTTTTCTGATCCATTTTTTGTGACACAGATGGATGGGTAGGACTTAATACTGGCAGAGTGGTCATCCTCTCTGTGTTGTTAGAAGAAGCCTCTGTAGACCACAACGTCACCTCCTCTGCAGTGGCGAACAGCGGGGTGCTGTCTTCAGAGCCCTCTGCCAAAGCAGCGTCAGAGGCAGGCTGATGACTGAGCACTGTGGCTTGAGTTGAAGGACCAAAGGAATTTTCCTGGAAAGACTCTCTGAATGTATTTGAGTTCTTGCTCATTTGGTCAATGTGGGATAAAGGCATGGTGGTCCAGGAAGAGGGCTGTGTGCTGAGATCCACAATGGAATCAGTCTTGGAACTATTTTCAACCATATTTGGCAAAAGATCATGAGACATTTCAAAGTCACCATTAGCTGTGAGGCCCTCACTTCCATTTGCATAAAAGCATGTTTTTTCTAACACTCCTGCAATAAAGGAAATAAAACACCAAAATTACCATCATATGGAAGAATAAATGTTACCAAATTGTTTTGGAAAGTTACTAATAAATATAATGACACAGATTTTAAAAATATTTTAATTTCTAAATTAAAATTAAAGACAAATAAATTTAAGAACTCTATCTAGCAACAGTATAACAGTAGCACATAAAACATGATTGCTGTAGGATAAATAGAGAAGCAAATGCTTCCATGAGCTTAAAAAATTCTAATCATATTTATAGTATGTCACCAAATACTTACATGTTTAAAACTACAGAGTGCAATTTCAAAGAGCTCCACCATGCATTCATTCTATCATTGTGTTAACAAGATGAACAATGCTATTTTTTTCTCCTTTTAAATTACATCATCTCTTGTTTTCATAACACCACCATCTTCAGAAATCCAATTCTGAAGCTTTAAGGGAACCAATATATTTTTAAAATATTTCATATCTATTAATCTGTAAAATGGAAAGAGGTACTGTTTTCTCTATATAAGATTATGTAATTTAACTACCACTGCTAAATATGGGCCCCTGAGTTCTTTGCCATTCTTCTCTGATACTGGATTTTAAAAATACAGTTATTGTCTAAGATTTTAGTCACTTGCTGGCTTTATTTTCTGATCATTTATTATGTTATAGACAAAAACAGACTTTGCTTAGTTGTATGTGTTGCAATATTATATTCATTCCAATAATTATAATTCACAAATCAAAACAGCTGCATAACAGTAAGTAGATGTATCCCACAAGCATCAGGAATTTAAACAACATAGTAAGAGAACTGATCTTTAACCTATTAATCCAAATAATAAAGAAGACATCTTAAACATGTATAGAACATATAACTTATTTATCGATAATAAAAACTACAAATACTACCTCAGATTCTTTAACCAAATGTATTAGAGCCATATTTAATGCTAGAAGAGAAGCACCACTCTGTATTACAATATAAGAAATTTTTGGTAAATAGCAAAAGCAAATTTTGCCACTAGTGGGTCATGTAAAAGAGCTTAACAATCATAATAAACACAGTTCATCTAGACTTGATTATAAAATAAATTTAAAAGGAATCCTCAAAACACAAAGTCTCCCAAATGTTTCTAAGTACCTTACAACTGATAATTTTAAGAAACTTTTCATCATATTAATTTGATCCTTCATTAGCTGTTTGGTACAGATGAACCCCAAAAGGCAGGAAGGTTGGATTTAGATGATTTTTCTATGATTCCATGACTCATAAGTCCACAAAACACCCACCACCATCTCTCCCAGACTTAATTTTCATTTTGGTTACTGCATTTACTAAAATGGCTGGTTGCACCATCACCTCTCAGTTAGGCCTTGGTCACCCCCCACTACCCCAGGCTCTGTCCCTAGACAAACACCTCTCTGCCAACTCCAGGCACCACACAGAACCCAAGAGGGTATCCTGAGCCCATTCCCATTACTGAATTCCTCTTCTCACTTCTCCATGAACTCTGCTGCTAGAATAAATCAGTTAACTGGGCTGAAATTCAAGGACTGGGCAGGCAGAAATGTTTATTAATCACAGCTACAAGTAACTAAAAATGCCAGAAGTATCCAATTGAAGTGACTTCGGGTTGGAAAGCTTTATAGGTAAGGGAGGAAAGAGAACTGGAATAGCTGAGAAGGGGCAATGTCAGCATTTTCTTTTTTACTAAGTAACCTTTACCTATAGCAAATCCAAACAGCAAGAAAAACTAGTTAAATTTCTGAAATATAATGAGTTTCAATGAAACAGTTACCATTTGAGATTTACCATATCCTCATTTATCCAGGCTGGATTGTTTTGGCTCCAGTCACTAACTGTAAGTAAATCTTTAGGTCTAACTTCTACTGGACAAACCCAGGGGAACTTTCTATATATATAAATGTTAAGGTTTCTGGTTTTCCACCAGCAGATGTTCATATATCACTGGGGTTTGGAGGAATTCACTGTGTGTATTTTACAGAAGCTACTAAAAATCTCCCACCTGCAAATTATTTATCAGCATTTTTTTTTTTTGTTCGAGTCCTCTGGTCAAACCAAACAGTAAGTGCATTTTCACAAATAGGGACTAGTATTAATATGATTTGCTAAAGTCTAAGGAAGAGTGAGTGGCTGTGCTCAGAAATTGTGCTCATTTAAATGTGGCTTTATTTGGATGCCAGATATTTGTGTTCAAACAAAGTGCTGAATCTCTAGAATTCAGAAACCTACTTTGTTTCAGGTTTCAAACTTAACTAGTACTTTTTTTGAAGTTTTCAAAAAGTTAAAATAAGCTTTTTAAACTCTTTTTGGAAAGTGCATAGTATTTTTCCATAATTCAATAGCTTAAGGTATTTTTTCACATTCTCTCTTCTCCTCCCTAGACTCATCTCTTCTCTTCCACTCAGTATAAAAATAGAAAAAGGCTGGAAAATGTTGGTCCCAAAGAGCTATTAACACTGATTTTAAATTAAAGTAAAAATCATTAGCTATTTATATATCACTCAGCAGAATAGGAGGCAGTACATTACAAGACAGGTAAACTCTTGGAAGATGTTTGAAAACCCCCTTTGGCTTAATACGGTGGTCAAATAAATACTGTGAAGCAAAATATTGAGGTTACCCACTGGATTCTATCCTCTTCTCATTCAGACTTATTTCATTCGTTTTCTGGAACAACAAATAATAAATATCTATCACTGCCATGAGGTCATTTACTTGTTTCACTGAGATCCCCAAATGCTTGTTTGCTTCTTCCACCCATCATTCCAACAACATTTTTTTTCTATTTTTACAGTCTTCTAGTGGAAACAACTTCCTTAACAGGGGAACCACATAATGAACTTCTTTGACACAAAAGGACTTCCTAATTGTACCATCTTCACTGACAATGAGCAGTATTAAAATTCTGTTAAACATTTTTGCCCTCTAAAATAACAGCCTAGCTCAGGTACATCTGCCCTTGAGGAAGGCAGGCACAGGCCTCTGGCAATCCCCACTTGCTAGCACTAGATGACAACTCTGTTTCCACTCAGTTTGTAAGAGTTTTAGGTCACCTTCCTGATCGCATTACCGCCCGCTTCCCCGGTACTATTTATGGNATTTCCCTCCTATCCTCTCCTTTTACCAATGCACCACAGAGAATTTAGGCATTTTATTCCAGGCTGCAGAATCCACTCTCTGTGCTGGGCTCCCACTTGCTTTAATTTTCAACCTTCCCCCCACCCTTCCCCTAAAAACACTATTGTATATCTTAAATTAGGCTTACTGGGTATGTTTTTATAGCACCTATATTGAAATTTCAAGATGCCTAAGAAAACAGAGTGATGTTTTAAAACAATCAATTCTTTCTTAATCTCTTCAGTGAAGATAAATTAATTATTATCTATCAATGTTTCCTAACAGACATGCAGCACATACAGAACATTCACTTTATTCATGTATACAGGTACACTATATCCAACTATTCCTCAGGCTTGAGTTCATACAGAGCTGTAGATGGTAAATCATAAGCCAGATAGTTAATTAGTTGAGAAATAGATGTAACTATTTTCTATTTCTGTCTCCAGATACAGCTGGGCATGTCCAGATGACAGAAACATACAGTATGCTGCCTTAGTACATTGTGCTTTAGTACACTGTGCTTTAGTACAAAATAGGAGGTACTGGGACCAGACTCATTCATTTCAAAGCAACTCTTTCCAGCAGTTTTAATGATAATTTCCAGTTGCTGTTCACTTTGGGGAATTAATGTTTTGCTTAAATGTGGACAGGTTTTTAAAAATGGACAGTTTTCTTAAGAATGGACAGTTAAGAGATCTAAGAAACAGTCACACTGTTCAAGCTAGTAAATTGAGATTCTGGCAGTGTAGACTGTGGAAGATTTCTAGCTGTTCAGAGCAAGAAAGCTCAAAAAGACCAAGTTGTTTAAAAGCTAATGAAACAGAGCAAAGCAGCCTAACAAAGTATGGGTAATGGATGAGGCAGTTGCGAGGGAAATAAAGCACTGGTTCACTCCTACAACTGGCCAGCACATATGAACTGAGATTTCTCCAGCAAGGTCTGTACCCATGACTCTGCACTCTGGAGAAACAGGCACATTATTGATTCTATTAAGGTCCCATAGTATACCAAACAATTGCACATCAGTGAAGCTGCAGTAATAGACTAACTTTCTCTCTTTTTCCTTTCTCTTTCTTTCTTTCTTTTCTTTCTTTTCCCTCCCTCCCTCCCTCCCTCCCTCCCTCCCTCCCTCCCTTCCTTCCATTAAATAATTTCTATTAGCCAAGTCAATACTATCAACTTCTGTCTTACACTGTAAGATTTCATACCAATATTAGAATTCAGTTACTATCAACCTAAAATGAATATGAAATACTATTTTGGATATAGTGTATTCTTAGTTACTATAACAGACTATATTCTATTATACACACTTTAAATGTCCACAGCATTAGTTCATCTAATTCTGGTCATCAAATACATTTGCTTCTAGGCTATCAATGCACAGAAAATGAAAGCTGCTGAGAAGAATAGTAAATTATAAAATGTTAATTCAAAAGCTGCTTCTGAAGGGACCTTTACCAATTTCAGACTTGGGTTATAACATCAAGCCTTATTCTGTACCCTACAGTAATTACGCTGACTTAAGAGGAGATAATCATGATTTTTGCTACATAAGTAGGATCAGAACAGGCCCTATTTCCCAGATGATTTCATACATTTTAATGACAGTTTGATACATGCCTGAGAAAGAGATTGAGTGGAGCTGATGTAAATACACCTGTTTTTTTATCTGCTTTCTCACCAAAGAATGATAATCTAGGGCAGAGGATATGAAAGACAAAAATGGAATGTTAAACATAAGGAAAGAAAATTTAATGGCTTCGTATTTCCTAATTGCAAGACTTACTTGATCTTAATCCATTTCAGACTCTTCTTAGTTCAGAGGTACAACCCAAGACTTACCTGTCAATCATAACATTCACTAGCTTTGGGGGGTTTTTTTACTTCCTTAATTTAAACTAAATGAAAAGAACAGGCCTACAACGTCGTGTTGCATATCCTTTACAGACTGAATCGAGAAAACAGATTTAAATTGCCCTGATTTTGACAGTGCTTTTGAGACATGTTCAGTTTCTTCCTATGCTTGCTGTTTGACTGTTTGATGTGTATTGAAATTTGAAATAAAATAGGAAAATAGATTTATTCTGTTTATCTGGATACTGGATACATTACCCCACTTATTTCAGATGTGCTTCTGAATTACCTAAGGAAGCTCAATTAGAAAATATTCTCACTAACAAAAGAAAAAGGAAAAACCCCAAAAACACTTAGCACTGAAAGCAATTTTTTAAAAACTTTTTTTCCTGAAAAAATACTGCTTTAACCTAGTATTACTGTCTTTTTTATTTTGTACTTGAAACAATTTAATGATATGTCAGCTCCTCTAAAAGTAACAAAGGGTAGATTTTTTAAAAAATTCATGGTAATAAATTAGCACTTTTTAATTATGAAAAACATACACACAAAATAAAAAAGACA
>VZTT01063187.1:7587-32173 GCA_013400855.1 Buphagus erythrorhynchus | reverse complement strand
GTTGAACTATTTCTTAAGGAGTTGCTGCAAAGAGACTGGATGTATACCCCCCCACAACCTCATTGCCCATTTACTGCCTTGAACGAGAAGTCTGTAGGCATAAGTAGGGTTTGCAGAATAATTTTCCATCATTCTGCAATGTTTTTTGCTCCAGCATGGCACAAAGACTATTTGGAAGGAAATTTTCCTTGCTGATAATACAATTATCAACTATTCCTGAAACCCCTGAAACCAGTGTCTAGTAACTACCAACCCTCAACAGACAGCAGAAGCTCAGAAAACTGCATTTGTGAAGTTGTATGTATCTTTTTAGACACTGCTAAGCATCACATCATCTGACCACTTCGAGACTCATCCAGTGCAGTGTCTGTCCCATTTGACTTCTTTTCTTAATTCCACTGTTCAAAGTAAAGACATTAACACTGAAAATGCACATGGCATCGGTATGGTGTGAGCTGCTAGTAGTATCTCACTTGATAATCTTCCTCCTATTCCAATGATTCAGTCTCAACACAGTTCTGCTACTAGATTTATCTAGCAAGCAGGATGGTAAATTAAAGATGTTGGATTTTTCTGAAAATCTGAAACAGCCAGCTCAGGATGAGAATAAAGAGTGTCTGTTGAAACCATCTGGGTGAGATGACATGGTCTGTAATCTCCTTGCCCATAACAAGAGAAAAAGTTGTAAATGTTTCAAACAGCTTAATTACTGCCCTTGTCCATAACTGACATCTAAAACATTCAGTCACGTGTAAAGTTAAGGATTTAGGTGAATATTAGGAACTTCAATCCATCTGATGTTTAGACAATACTTGCTTGACTTCCTTCAGTCCACACATCTCTACCTTTTCAAGTAGAAGTCTTCAGTGTCTGCCTGACATTTTGCTTCTGGTGATGCTGGAATCCAGCAGTTTTAGCTGCCGTACTCATAGCAGGCTTCCCTGAATTCCACAACCTGGGTTTGCACAATCTGTACTAGGCCCCCTTGTGAGTTCTGAGCACAGGTAACAGCAGAATAACACAACTCTCCTATGAACACGAATCTCCCAAAACACTGCCATAATTACTTCTAAAAGCACAGACAATGGTGCAGCAGATGCAGTGCTCCCAAAGGAAACGGAGTAACTGAGTTCAATACCCTCTTTCGCCTGAAGAAGTTAAAAAATTACATCTACAACTCAGCAGAATATCACAACCACATGAACACAGACTCCTCTTGAATCAGAGCATGCCATGCCTTGAAATAATAATATTCTGTAAAAAAGAACCCAGTTCTTCTGGGCCAGACTACAAGGAGCAGGACCATCACTACACAGCCCAGCGATCAAGGTATCCAGGAGCTGATTCTTAGTTTCTTTGAGACAAACAAATTTTAGTTCCAGCTCATTTTCCTGAAGAAATGACACCCAACCAAGATGCATTTCTTGCAAGTCCCAAGTAGAAATGATGTCCAACTCTACCCAGTGTAATACAAAGTAAATTCTGACTCGATGTGAGAAACGGATTTGTAAAGGTTTCTCAAAGCCTGACTCAAAGCTCACACAGTCTTGTACATCTGTATGCAAACTCTGAGATAAGGTGTGCTGACTTAGAAAGGGCATGGAATAGAGAAGACGTTGAGAGAGAGAGATTGAACTAGAAACAAGTTTCAAACGATGGCCTTGCAAAAAGACCAGATATTTTGGAGAATTAGAACTGTGAAAGATGCATTGTGGCAAGACCATGTGGGATAAAATAATAAGTGATTGGTGTTAGAAGTATTAGCACCATTGTGTGGCCAAAGCTAATAAACTGAAAAACATTTATAAGGTATTGTAACCAGGAAATAAGTTGGCTTCTGATAGAATGGCGTAGAGTTTTACATCTCTTATGTTTAACCCTTAAATGAGACTGATAATGGAATAAAATCTTTTAAAACACCTCTCAGTTGCCCATCTCTGTAAAGCTGGTATTTTCCAACAACCCATGACTCCACAAAGAGTTTGCCTTAGGAGTAAAAACTTAGAAAAGAAAGAACAAAATTTTATTCTCAAATATTTTAAAAAAAGTTTCAGAAATAGTATTCATCATCATTTTTTGACTCTTTTTCTGAGGAGGGGGTGACATTGAATATTCTGGAGGTACATGAAATCTTAATAATCTCAAGCACCAGTGTTTAACTGAGAGCTGTTACCACCACTGTTGTACATATGCCTTAGAGTTAACCAAGCAGAAACATTAAACGTGTGCCAATTAAAAGTGTGANAGAAAGTCAAATTCTCTCAGCCTTTCCTCATAGAAGAGGTGTTTCATCCCTCTAATTGTCTTGTTGGCCTCCTCTGGATTTGCTCCAACAGGTCCTGTCCTTCCTGTGCTGGGACCCCAGCGGTGGATGCAATGTTCCAGCTGGGTCTCACCAGAGCAGAGCAGAGAGTCAGAATCCCCACCTTCAACTTACTGCCACAGATTTTAAAATGGGCTGTTGTATCCAAATTTGTTTCCAGTGATTGCTCAAGAAAAGAATGCTGTATTGTTAAAGACATGCTTCTCTAAGCACCATGAATCGCTTGTTCTGTAGAACAGCAAAGTAAATATTTACAGGCAACTAAACTGTATGTTGGATTTTCCCCTTCTATGGGAAAAGGCCTTGGGAAAAACAATACACCTGTTTAAATCATCATCAGTGACTATGCAAGCATAAACTTAATTTTTCCAGTTTCCCAATTTTACCATTTTCCATCACTTGAACATCTACATCAGTTTTTTTTGTCCATTTCTCTGATGAATATGAACTAAAACCACGGATAGTGCTACAGTCTCCTATATCAACAATGAGAAATTAATAAAGTATCCTATACATAAAGATGAATGCATTACACCTACTGTTTGTATATTCCCTGATAGTATTTCTTTTCCTCTTGCCACCAAATATTGCAATACACAAAGAATATGTGCACCAGCTTGAAGTGCTCTAGTACAACAACGGTATCTGCATAAACTTCAGATGTGATCTGTTCTCTCAGTTCTAATAAATAATAGAATAGAGGAACAAATAATAGACTAAAGACATAAATAATGGAATCTTCAGATTAAAATGGGCTTATGGAAGGAAACAGGGGTGCAAAATGCTTATTCCTTGGCTCACTTCAAGCTTCTAGGTTAGTGGCTGAGAGGAGAAACCAGTCTCTCTCAACTCTCTGTGTAGTTAATAGTTTCTCTGACTCATTCTCTAAGTCTGTAAGACTGAGGTACCTGGTAGATACATATTTATCTCCCTTTCCAAGGGAAGGACAAGAAGACTTAAAAGCAGAATCCTTGAGAGCCCATTGAAAGAAATCAACCCTAAATGCTGAAGATTTCAGCATAAAATAGGTTTAGTCAAAAATCTGTAGCACTGGACTTAAACATATTCTCAATACTTGAAGAACACTGGTGCAAGTTCTCTTCCTATCACTGTTGTTAGAAAACTCAATCTAAGAAATATTTTTCTGAATTAAATACTATGTGCACTACAGTTAGGAAATATAGTGTTTGTCTTTTAAGACAAGAAGTCATTTGCTTTTAATACAAACAGGTTTTGTATTTAACAAGAATATAGTCCAAAGAGAGGATGCCTAAAAACATCAGGTGAGTTCTTCTGACAGCTAAGAAGTTTTGTCCCCAAGGAAATTACATTAACCCTGCTTAGGTGAGTGGCATTCTTTCAGTAATGACTGCAATAAAGGAAATAGACTAAAAAGAAATTCTGAACTAATTTCAGTGCAGATTTTTTAAAAATTCTAGGTTCATTTAGGACTGCTGGATCAGACTGCTCAGCTTATTTTCTGGAACCACAGAGGCAGAAAAAAGTAAGATGGAAAAGTGTGTGTAGTCCCATCTGACTACAGAAAGATTAAAAATTCATTGGACCAAAATTCACAGTTTATTTTCTGCAAGACGTGGAAAGAATCTGATCTCATGGCTGTCATTTCAGTAACATGCCTGTCATATTAAAGCAGAAAAATGACAGATTACATTAAGATTTATGGGTGAAAAACCTATGGTAGCATGCAATTTTCCTTTTAGATACTAAAAGTATCTAAGTTACTAGTCTATAAAACAGCCTGAATCATGATATAAGCACTCTACAAAAATATCTCCTGCTGTTGTCACCACAGAACTAACAGATGTTCTCCCAATAAAGAAGTATCATTAGGACTAATTGCCTACTGTCAGTATCTTCTGTTCGTGATGGGTCTCTACATAGAAATGTAGAAGACACCTCTTAGATCAGAAGCATTAATATATCTTGAGCAAGATATACATACAAAGCATTATTTACCATACACCAAAGCATTATTTAGTGTTTGTAACGGAAAGAAATGGAAAGACTCCCACAAAATGCAGAAGGAATGTCAGGGGGCAGTAAACAGGTGACCTCATAATGCCATTGTCCTCAGAAGTCCTCTTGTGATTTCATCTGCTCTTATGATGCTGGTCTTAAATCTCTAGATACTGGACTGACATGACCATACCAGCCATTATAGCTTGGCCATTGAAGAAAGATGATTCCCACTTATTATGGTTACAGAGTGAAAACTGAACATGTGAAGTGTGATACCAATATCTCTTCTCCATCTCATTATAAATAAAAATTAGACAAACCATTAGCCAACATATACAGTCAGTACAAATCAGTTTTCAAATTTTGAATTAGAAAACAGGGAAAGAAGGATATTTGTCATTACTAGAGAACAGTAGTAATCCTTCTTAAATACCAATATGTTATAATCCTCTCATTTTTAAAAAGAAGTGCTACTGAATAATGATTCTGTTTTGGCATCGATGTTAATTGTTTACATATTTACTTAAATATTGTACATATTTACAATTATTTATAATTTCACTGATGTAAACTTAAAACTACTGCGGGATGCTTCCCACATTTACAATGGGACTTTGTTGAATTCTTAAGAATGTTCAGATTAGGAAATAGTACAGCTGATTGCAACCTGACTACAATTCTAAGTTCTCTCTTCTTTATTACTCACAGCTGGTGGCAAAGATGTGTGATGTTGCCATGCCTCATAAGATGAATAAGGTTCAGTAAACATATGGAAGATAGCAAAGATTTTTAAAAACTGAAGTGTGTATGAAAGGCATTAATTTTAAGGATTAGACTATGGTTATCATTATCTGATATTTCCCAGTGCCAGAACATGAACATCCATTCAGCCCACTTCAGCAAGCAGTGGAAAATGGTTCTGGGGAAAGTACTCTTTAACTAATGCAAAATTCATGCTCTAGGGGTTATTAGTTTTCTTTAAGTTGCTACAGCTTGCAGAAGTTAATCATGAAAGTTTCCACAGTGCCGTGCTGTTTTTCTGAACACACAGAGAGACTATTCTAATGCTTTCCTGACTACCCAGATGTTCATTGCATTGAGCTAAGCACATTGAACAGTGATGGCAAGCCTCTGGCTACACACTGCTGAGAATCACAGCCCAGCAAGCAGGGAGTAACACAGTATCCTCTTCAGGTTCCTGCCTTGCTGGGAATTCAAGGAGCAGATGTCTGCAGAAGAGCCACTAGCACCAGAAAGGCAAAACTGAAAACCACTAAAAAAACCCACAGAAAAATCTTAAGTGGCCTACTTTCTGACAATTAAAAAAAAAAAATGGAAAAAAACCAAAAACATTTTGAGGGGGTGGAGGGATACTATTAGAGGAAAATCTCCCCTTAAAAGAATCTTTCAAGCCTGGAAAACTAGAAGGGGCAAAAGGAAATCCTGCCTGTCCTGTGGCTCACATTCAGTGTATCAGTCACCCACTGCCTGTGTAGAAACCCCATCAGAAGCCCCATTCCACACAAGGTAGTTAGAGCTCATAATTGGACATTTGTCTCTTTACCTCTCATGCAATTTTAATTAATTTTTCATTAAAATGCATGATTATTCTTGAACTATAAACATCTGCCTAGAAGAAATTAAAATTTAGGATTTGAATTTATAATGTCAACTTTGCTGACTTTTTTTTTTTTACTGACTTTTTTCTGAATTGTGAATAAAAAAGATACTAACGCACCAAAGATAAGGCCAAGAGCAATATTAATCAAAGGAAAGGACATGATTTAGTGTCAAAGTAAAGCCTTATCTGTTCAGCATAGCTGGATTTTTATTTGACCTCCTCTCAAAGATGAAAATGGGTTTACACAATGCCACAAAGGTCGATGACCTACTACCTAAAAAATTTAGAGGTGACTCATTCATTTTTCAGTAGGATACCACTTTGTTCAGAAACATGTCAACTTTGAACATTTTGCTTCAGTAAAAGAAAATAAAGAAAGCGAAGGATATTTTTTTGAAACTACCAGGACATTGTGACAGAAATAACTGGAGAGGTGATAGAGATTAAACCTATTCAATATTGTTGAACTTACAAAAGAAGTGAGCTGATACAGAAAACTCAAGATTAAGTGGGTTAACAAGGCACTTACATTGGTATATATATATGACATAATACTAAATTTTTATGGATCACATAAAGATTTATGGGATAAAAACATCCATCGAAGTCACTGAAACAATAACAATGTGATTATTTTGTCACATAAGAAAAATTCTTATTTGCATTTATGGCTAGGAATATTCAATTTGTCATCCCTAGAACAGATGCCAGGTTTCCTCCCATTCATATTTTCTTTGGAAAACTCTAAGAGTCATAGAATAATCCTATTTATGATAAGGAAAAAGCAAATAGAAACCATCTGGATTCTCAAACCATCTAAACTACCATCAATACTATTCCATATCTCACACTTTAAAGCAAAAATGATTTGTTAACAACTTTTAAACACATTCAATCATCATTTCAGACTTCCTTTCCAGGCTTGTCTACATGCACTACAAATTATTTAAGCTAACACCCTTAAAATGGCTGAGCAGGGACAAAACAAAGATCAAGAAAAGGCATTTACTACTTACTTCTGTTACCTAGTTGTTGCATATCAAAAAGAAATGTGAGAAAAAAAAAAAGAGAAGAAAGATAGCTGTTTACAGTTCCTAATATTCCTTCAGATATATTATCCATTTAGACAATATTTGCAGAGGCACAGAACTAGCATCTTTCAAACAATAAGGTATCTCTCAGCAACATCTGTCCCTCAATAGTGTGTCATGGCAAAAATGGACAGGTTGTTAAAGCAAGGTGGGCTCAGCTATCTGTGTTTCTTCTTGGAGATGTGAAAATGCAGGAGGCTGGGAAAAGCCTGAGAAATGTAGCATGTGCTGCTTTTATAATCTCCAGGTGCCACTGGTTTCAGGACAACTTCAACACAGGCAAAATAATCCACCCAGCAAAAATTTTGAGAGCGAAAGCAGCAGCAATGAAAGACATCTCCATGTCACTCCACTGTCCCACAGAAGTCTGGAGAAAACATAATTGTGTATTATAGCTATTTGCTGTATTATTACATGAATGCAGAGCTGCAGGACTCGGAGGTGAGGGATGGAAAACTCCTCAATGCTACCTACCAGTGGTTTTATTTCCACAAGAAAGATCTGACTGCTTTCTGAAATCTAGTGAGATGAACAATGCAAGGGGCACATAAGCAATTTCTCACTGCTTCACTCAGAGGCAGAAAAGGGGGGAAATGAGAGTCTCTTTCCTTAGGAAATGCTTCCTGAGTCTTCGATGTTATCAAGTAACTTTCAATAATATTAGAGTACAGGCTATTTTGAAACTAGGAGTTCTTTGAGGTGATGAACAGTAATAGGAATTGCTCTGGGCAGTTACTACTAGTGTTAAATCACTGCCAAGTGAAATCTCTCTGGCATCAAACAAATCAGTTCTGAAAGATTCTAGCACATTAGTTTTTAAAACACCGGGTTCAGTATACGGCAGAACTGAGTGTTACAGGTTTTAGAAAGGGAAGAAGGGAAAGACAGACTTTGACAATCATTGATCAGTCAGTGCCAAGCAAGAGCACCATACACTGAATATTGGAATCTCCCTGAACTACAACATGTGAATTGGAGTACATGAAATCTGATGCAGTCCTAAAAAAAGGAAACTCTACCTTTCCCTTAAAGGAAGAAGAAGATTAATTAAATGTTCAATATACAAAATACTTTTGCAAGAAAAAGTTAGCCTTGCAATTCTGGAATAGCAATAGCTTACAGGAGCACCTGCAGTGATGCAAGTGACTTGCAAGTGATGCAAGCCGTGACAGTCTTTTTTCCCCCAGACTTACAGGAGCTGTCCCCCAGGGGCAGCACTTGAACCATCACAGCATAAACTTCACCATTCAAAAGCAGCTCTGTCAGTATCTGATTTTCAGCCTCTATTCACTTTCTAGAGGTCAAAGTGCTAACAAGCTACCTTATGCTGGAAACAACTAAAAAAAACCAGAGAACTGTAAACTGTGTGACACCCAAACAAGCAGATGATGCAAAGGTTCCACTCTAAAGACAGAACTGATGAAAAGGAACAAAAGGATGACTGGATTCTTTTCATCCCTTCATGATTCAGGGACAGGGGAAGAGGGACTGGAAAGCAGACAACCATAGAGGCAACACTGCTACTCTGGTCAGTACTCTGGCCATCACATCCATCCTGATTACATGGACATCCATGTAGGTGGCAAGCCGCTGGCAGTGGGGGGACTGCAAGGTTGGCCTCCTTGAGAAGAGAGTGGGAGCATCTGTTTGCCAGGTATGTCCAGTTCCACCTGGATCCACACCACAGGACACAGCTGAGCCCATCAACCAAGCTGGAAGTGCCTCCATGAAAAAGTATTTAAGAAAAGGCACACACACCACGCAGGCAGAGAAGCAGGAAGAGAATGAGAAACAGCAGTGCTAACACCAAGGTCAGAGAAGTATGTGCTCCATGGTAGAGCAATACTCCCAAAAGGACTGCAGCCCATGGAGGATCCACACCGGAGCAGAGGACGAGTAAGAACAAAGGAATAGCAGAGAACCACAATCCTTCCCTGTATTGTTCACTGCCTCACTGAAGGGACTGAGTGCCACCTGTGGTGATAACAAGGGCGAAGGAGAGCAGTCTGGAGTGAAGCTGAGTCTAGGAAGTAGGGAGGAGAGGTGCTCTCCTGAAGTGTTTAAATGCTTGCTTCATTTTTTTTTGTTTCACAATATCTGAATCAGTCAATATGTATCCATCAGTAATAAACTAACTTACTCCACTCCAGCCTGCTTTGTCTATGATGGTAATCAGAAAGGGATCTCCCAGCCTTTATCTTGACCCATGAGCTTTCTAATTCTTTCTATTTTCTCCCCCATCCCACAGGACGGGGTAGGGAGAGACCTAGAGGCCACGTGGTGCTTGGCTGTGCCAAGGCCACCCCACTACTGAGGACCAAGAACTGTGACATGGATGCACCAGAAGGACAAAGCACAGCAGCACCAGACAGCATCTTCTGGTGTCTGTTTCTGGCTTTAACCACCAGATATTCAAGTTTTGCATGTGAAATAATACCAGAAATAATACATGCACAATTTAGTAGCAAGTATTGCTTTAAATTATAATGGCTTGAGACATAGCCAAGGAGCATCTATGCTTTAAGGGGAGCAGTTGTCTGCACAAGGTAGGCACAGGATGGAATCTAATTCAGACTTCAGATTAGCAACATTCTCACCTCTTTTTGAAAATGAGAATCTCTTGCTTGACAGTCATCTCATTATTATTTTTACATTTAGGATATTAAACCATTATTCATATTTCTTTCATCTTTAAAGATGAAAGATGGTTAGAAAGGCAAGCTGAAATAAAAAACGCTACTTGGAACTATCTGCTCCACAGCAAAAATTAATTATGCTTCCATCTGACAGCGAGAAAAGCATTCACCACTGGGGCATTGAAGTGTCCATAGATTTAGGAGCAGGGGGGAGCGCTCAGCGCTGACGGGAGCCGGGCCCGGTGCGGCACCGAGAGCCCGGGACCTGCCCGGGACTCCCCGGCCGCTCTATTTTTACTGTGGTATGTTTTGCATTCAGACTTTCCACTGCAGGCGGCCCGGGTGAGGGGATCCGCTCTGCCGGGGGAATCTGACAGGTCAGCTCAGCCAGAGTTATTTATAGAGGGCGGGGGACGGAAGGAAAGGATGCGATGGGCATCGTATTCTTCTGCCAGGGGGCTGCGGACTGGGAGAGGCACCCAGGAGCAGCCCGCCCTTCGCCCATCAGCACAGCCGGGCAAGGCGGCCACGGCCGGGAGAGGGGACAGCCCGCTGGACACGGGGGCTGCTCCCAAAGGGACAGAGCCCGGGCGCTCTTCCTTCCCTCTTTCCCCCCACTTTAACTCACGCAGCCCCTCGGGGAGTGAGGCCACCCCACACACATGCTGCTGCCACAGTCACAGGTCCCAGAAAGTGGAGGGGGCGCTCCCATGCCCTGGCACTCGGAGTGAGGGTCAGGACAGTTCCAGGTAAAACTGCACTTGCTCACAAGACAACTGACTGGGAGTGCCAAGAGAATTAAAAATTCAGAGGCAATGAGAGTGCTCAGGCTGGAGCTATCTGCATACTGTCTTCAGTCACTGTTCTGAGTGTGAAGACCTTTACAAGGAGGATTCAAGCTTGCTTTCTCCGACTATGACAATCCATCACTTCACGGCAGGTTATCACCTACCCTTCTCTCCTGGCACTGGAGAACTGTATGTACCCAGCCTGCCACTTATGAGGTCCTTTCTTTTCAGTAGGGAAAGAAACTGGGACAGGCTACAAGCATCAGTATTTCAAACTGTAATCAAACTGCCCCTCTCAACCCCTGCTGCTTACTTAGCTGCTTCATCCTGAAGGCATTTAAATATCAGGAGGTGTCTGGCAGCCACATTTGGAAGGGCCTAAGCTGCATGTGCAAGTCTAAAACTGCCCTGCTGCAAGTGGCCTGACATCCGCCCCTGCCAAACTCTGGCTGGCATTCAGAAACAAGACATTCATCTGGCCTCGTAAGCACTTGCTAAGGATACCTGACACGCTGACAGGACTCTTCCCACACAATGTAGCTATAACCACCATCTTTTAAAGCCTGACCACACTAGGAGAAAGTGCCACTGTATGTAACTGCCTAACAGCATGATCTGTTCAGCCTGAAAGCAGATGACCTGGTACCCAGGGTCTCCTGGTCCAGGTGGGGTCAAAGCCACAGCTCCCTTCACTTAAGGAAGTGCCAGTAGTGCTTATATTGTGTCTCCTGGATTGTGATGACCTGAATCTGCTGCGCCTAAGCATGGCAAAGATTCACTGTCATAGTTTTGATTTTCCAATTTAAATATACTCACTTTCTGTTGTGAGACAGAACCAGGAGCAAAAGAGCAAGGCAGGCCTAAAACTTAAAAGGGTATAAAAAACTTTATTAACTACACAAAGAAAGACAAAGAAAAGCAAATTCAGAATAAGATCTTCAGACCACTCCTACCTTCCCTCTCCCAACCTTCATAACAACAAAACATACAAAAAACTACTTCAGTCAGTTCCCAACTTAAATAGTCCTTTTTTTCAGTTCACTTCGGAGAGAGAAGTTTCCTCTTGTCAGGCCATAAGGACTTCTCCACAAGGAGGGAAAAAAAACCCCAGTCCTCTCGTGGTTTCACTTTCACGATTTGCATCCGCCCGGGAAAAAACTTGCAAAGTCGTGAAGTTCCTCCCATCTTCATAGCTTTCCCAAAGCTGTGCTTATGGGCCATGTTAAACTCATGGGGTATTACTTTTAAGAATGAACTGTTCCAAAGCAAAAGTTCTCATCATCTCTTTTCTCTCTGTTCATGCTTCATCCTCAGAAAACCGAGATCCCCTACCTTCCTCAGGGCAAAGATTCTCAACACAGATGCTTTTAGTCAAATGATCTATCAAATGGAACACTCCAACCCCCCATGTCTTCTCTCCACGGTTTAGAGGAATTTTCAGTGCAATATCAGTCCATCCCCACAACTTCACAAAAGGATTTTCAGCCAACCTTCATAGCATCTTCTCATTCTCCTTCCATCCAAAAAAACTTGGCTCTTGCTTCACTGACTTTGTATTTCTTCTGTTTTTTCCCTCTCATTCAAAGGAAAGCTGGAGGTCTGCAAGTCTTATCCAAGCACTAAAGAGTTAAAGTTTTACACAGAAGCTGCAAGAGCTGGGCCAGGCCCGGGCCTGCGGGGTGAGGGGCGGCTGAGATCTCCATCAGCCTTTCCACACTGCCCATGGCCACCCCTGCTCCCCAGACAGGGCCCGGTTGCCTCCCCCCAGGCCGTGCTGGGTGAGGGGTGGCTGGGATCTCCATCAGCCTTTCCAGGGCTCAGCTGCAGCCCCACACTGCCCATGGCCACCCCTGCTCCCCACACAGGGCCCGGCTGCTCCCCCCAGGCCGTGCGGGGGCTGGGCGGGCTCGGCCCCTCCAAAGCTGCTCCGAGCCAGCAGCAGGAGCCGGGCCCGCCAGAGCCACGGGCCCAGGGGGAGAAATCTGGGCTAAGGTCTTATCAACGAGCCTTTCCTCCCCCCGGCCATCGGGTCCCCTGGTTTGCAAACGGGGCCCAGCGGCCTCCCCAGCCCCCCCCGCATGGGAGGGAGCCCGGGCCAGGCCGGTGTTACCTGCTCAGCCATCGGAAATAAAAGAGAGCTTTTTCCCGGGTTACCTCCTTCAAAATTTGTGTTCTAACTTTCTCCAATTGGTTTCTCAGGCTGTCAATAACCAAACCAGCCTTCAATTGGTCCCATCAACTCACAGAGGAAGTTCTCATAGAGAAAATCCTCTGAGTCTGTCCTTCTCCAGGTGAAACCAGCACATTCACAGAGCTCAAACACTCACTTAGCCACCCTGCTCGAAGACCTGTCTTCCTGCTTCTATACAAAGAGTTTGTTTATGGTTCAGCATTTGTTGGTTAGAGCAGTTGAGCAGGAGCTGCTGGGTTTCTTTGCCAGATACAACCGTCTCAGCATTCCCCTGCCTGTTCCACCTTCAAGGACCATTCCTGAAAGGATCATTCTCCTTCTGACAAATGAGATTTCTGTCTAGGTGCTTATCCACCTCAGCCTCTGCACACATTCCTTGTCTGGCTATGCGAGTAATGACAAGAAATTATGTGTCTGGCAATACATAGACTTAATATAATGCCAGGACAGTAATGTTCCTCAAGGGGGCTGAGTGCTAAGACCTAAACATGCATATCAGCTTAGCAGGAAAAGGAAAATTTTTAAAAATGTCAACTCCTACATTCGAGTAAACCCATATTTTAAAATAATTACTGGCAATGTTAACAGTCCTGGATTTCACTTGTATCTGCAGACATCATCTAATACATAATTAACAGCCAAAAAACAAGATATATATAAAATTGCCCTATAGACATTTTATAGAACACCTCCAATCATGACACATTTCAAACCATCTACATACAACACTTCTAATTCACTAGACACTCAAGTTATCTGCATACAGTTGAGTGCCAGCTAAGACTTGTGGAAAGGAAGTGAATGTTTTCTTCAGTATTTTATAGTTCCAGCTCCAAAAGACTCTGGAAAAACAGTATTTTGTCCTGATGGCCTCATGAGATACTAAGAGCACAAGCAAACTCCTCTAATATGGGAAAGCATGCTGTGCTGCCTGGCTCACCACCACCAGAGCCTTCTCGGGAAAATAAGTGCTGGTGGCTTCCTTCAAAACGCATGTTGAGTGAGGATTATATGTGGGGTTGGAGAGCCAGACTTCTCCACAGGCAGAAAGACACATCTGCCTGTTGGGGTACTTCATAAATGGCCTTTGGAGAAGGGAAAAAAAAGTCACGAGCATTTAATTTCTAAAAGAGGTTTGAACACTTTAGGATTCCCTTGTTCACCTGAAGGAGTCCCCATCCTTCTACAGAACCCAGATGTCCAAGGTCCTCTGGGGATGCTACTAGCTTTTATAGGGACACAGGCAGAGCAGTTCTCTAATTTCTTGGATTACAACTGTTTAGTTGTTTGGACTATCTCAGTGATACATTCATTTATCTATGTGCCACACTACCCAAGCAACTTATGACACGGATCTCCAACTAGAGCATCCATTACAAAAACAAACAAAAGAATTTAGTCCTGCTGACTGGGCCATCTTTTAGGAACACAGGAAGGGTGCACGTAGCCACATGGAAAAATCCACTACCATACTCTTACTGCTGAAAGCCAAAACTTCCCAAGAGATCCCGTGAATGCATTAAAAGCTCTAGATATTTGATTTCACTTCAGAGTTTCACCATCTCAACCAGACTGGTAGTAATTTAAGTTAATTAATTAATCGCCTGCCATGAAATGCATCCAAGGATTCTGCATTTTAAATCAAGTGGAGCAATGATACTACTCAAGTATACTGCCATGTTTAGAAACTTGTGAAACCCCCGCTGTGCCATTTCGGTCGCGTACGATCGGTGTGACAGCGCGGGCAGCTCCGTCGCTCTCTCCACAAGTGGCACGCATCAGGCTCAGCAGTCCAGCGCGGCCCTCGCCAGTCCCTCCCGGCGGCGGAGAGGGCGAGGGCAGCCGGTCCCTCCCTGCGGGCGCTCCCGCTCGCCCGCCGTGGGCTCCGCACCGGCCCCGCTGTACAGCTGCCCCTCTGCCAGCGCCACCGCGCCGGGACACCGGGGACGCACCTGCGCCCCGGCCAGCGGAGGGAAGGGCAGGCTGAGGGGACCCACCCTGCAAGTTCGCACTAGCGCAGCAGCTGCCTCCTACAAGTTCTCGCCTCTTCTTATGCAGCCTCTCTCATAAGGGCAGATCCCCCTCATCCCTCCCCACAGATGTGTGCTGGGAGACTGCCCACACCCACGCTATCCCCTTCGGACACTTGCAATCACACAGGCCGGCTCTCCCTGGAAGGAGTAAGTGCCCCCTCCGTGACCCCGTACAGGATAACCTCCTCCCGTGGGTGCTGGCGGCAGCGGTACCATCCCGCCGGACAGCCGTGGGGCGGGGCGGGGGTCCCTCCACCCGACCCCAAGGTGCACCGACGCAAGGGGAAAGCCAGCTCCCGCTGATGCCGGGGGGCAACTACCGCGCCAGGGTTACGGTGCATGGCTCCCCGGGAGCCCGGCCGCCGATGGAGCTGCCACGACAGCCCTGCCAGAGGTTAAGCCCAAACTTTGCTCCTGCAGATCCTGGCCGGACCTGTTGTCGTCGGCTTCGGCCAACTCCTCCCCGCTTCTTCCAGCTGAAGAGCATTTCCCAGGCACAGCAGCCCCCCTGATCTTCCGCGCTCGGTGAGAAAACCGGGGCGAAGGCGCCGCTCGGCTCTCCATGAGACCGACAACGAGCCTTGCTGCGACTCACCTGCATCCCGCGCCTCTGAATGCGGCCGTCCCCGGCGCGTCCCCCCAAGTTTCCACACAAGAGCGCTCCGGGACGGCCCCATCGCTGCAGGTGGGGCGCGGGTGGTCACTTGTCCCCGGCCGTCCGTCCCCCCAGGCCGCGCCTCCGGGGAAACACGGCCCCGTCCCTGCCTGCGAGTCACAGGTCCGCTCTCGCTACAACAGCTCGGCGGGCTCGGAGAGGGGGTTGCCCCTTCTCCGCTTGCCGGACAACCTGCCGCTCAGTCCCGCGGCGCAACGCAGGCTGTGCGCCGCGCACGGCAATTGCCTGCTGGGCCGGCCCGCTGCCCCCGCCCCGCAGCCCGGGGGTCGCTGAGCGGCTGAGCCAGCCGCCCTCCCATCCCCTGGCCCGCGGTCCCCAGGCGGCCCCCCGCCAGGAGGGCAGCGCCCCGAGGGTCGCCTTACCCGGTTGGCGGAGAGGACCTGCCGGTAGCGCTCCTCCTCCGCAGGCAGGGCAGGGAACTGTTGCGTGGAGAGCATGCTCTGGCTGCTGCTGACCCCTCTCCACTTTGGCCACCTCCTCACCCTTCTCTACCTCAGTCTCCGACGAACTGCGTCCACCCGCCTCCCGCACAGACACACTTGCGGGGAGGGCTTCGCATTTTGTCTGCTCTGTAGACTCCCCCTCCCCGCTCCTCCACCCAATAATAATAAACCTCCGCGAGAAAGAGTCACATCCCCACCCCTTTCGCACACAAGGCTCTACCCCTTGGGGACAAGCTGAGAGACAGCCCACTTGCTAATTTCGCCCTAAAGCCGTCCCCCGGGGAGGGCGGATGGAGTGGTCACAGCCTTTGCGCCCCCCAGTCCCCCATCCGGTTAAGGGACGCCTCGTCACGCTGCGAAGGGCTTTAGGTGGGAAGAAAATCCTGAGTCAGAGATGATGTAAGGGGCAAGAACCGGCGGAGCTCACCTCTCGCACCCCTTACCCGCCCGGGAGTTCCGCCCGCCCTGGTCCCCGGGCCGCCCGGACGCGCACTTGCGGCTGAAGCGATCCGGAGCCAGCGCACGGACCTGCAGGCGCTCTCGGCCCACGGAGTCGAGGCGCGGAGTTCAGAGCGGAGGTTGGCAAGCGTGGGCCAGACTCCCGGGTCCCTTCATTCATCCGCGGTTCCCGGGTGGAGTTCCCTGCGCTTTATTTTACGTTACGGTCAGGCAAAGGCTTTCCTTTCAGCCCAGGGATGGAGAGTTTCGCGCCTGCAGGGACTGCAACGCTTCCCTCTGTAGCACAGAGGCTAGCCTGTCGCAGCCCAGCCTCTAAGGCTCCAAAGAGAGCTGAAAGAGGCTCTGGCAACGCAGAAGCGGAGGGGAAGGAGCCCCGGCAGGAGGAACTCCCGGAGCCAACGACAGGTTTCTCCAGCTCCTTCCCCGCAGGAAGGCTCCGGTCCCAGCCCCCTGGCGACAAGCCTGACAATGCCGTGCCCCGTCCCACCCCTGCGAGGAAGCGCTGCGCGGGAGAACAGCGGCGACCCGACGATGTTACCCCTTGTGCCCGCGCCGATCCTGGTCCTGACCGGCCCCAACGATCCGGAGCTGGAGGGATGTGCTGGTTGTTGCATATCTGTTGAAGCAAAATTCTTATGCTAAGAGACAAGTGCCGCCTGAAGCTGCAAACGACAGAGCAAATGTCCTACCCTGTGAGATACCAGCTTTTAAGATCTCCATTTCATCCGTTTGTTCCCTTGCCCTCTATTTGCATTCAAAGATGTCACGTCTGACTCTAGCCCTGGTCTGTGCACACAACAGAGCTCACCGATACTATCTCGGAATGATAAAGTCAACAAGAAAAAAAGCAAAACAATGAGTACAAAATGGGCAGAAGTGTGTGCTACCAGAATAAAAACAGTTCAGGATCCTTCCAAGATTCACAGAAAGATGTCACTGGCACTGCAGTTGGGTTCTGAGATGACATCTGTAAACCAGAAAGGCTTCCAGTTTTTACTGTGCATGATTTAGTGCTTCTGAAGTGCTGTCATTCAAAATGTGAATCAGAAAACACCCAAGAAAATGTGAACCACCACCTCTCCATGAATATGGCTTCCAGCCCTGTCACCACTCTTGACAATCAGTGACAGTGATACCTCCATAAGTGTTTATATTTTTAAATATAAACACATGGTATTATATATGTTTATATATAAATAATAAGTAAGATGAGCGCGCTTCTTAGCTTTTTTTCCCCCAGTTTCTTTTCCATACCTTCAGATTTAGGCCCTGTTAGTTTGTGTGCAAATGGTATGGTGCAGACTGTTCTCTATGCTTCTGGCGTGCAAGTGTACTTAAGAGGCTTCTGCTCATGGTAATTCAGTGCTACACTTTTTACCCAACCAACCAAACATCTCCATACCAACCTCCAACATCTGGAGGAAAACAGTGGTGGTTTTAAAACAATTGCATAAAAAACAGGAAAAACATGGAAAGAGAGAGAAGCAAGACCATTTATGCAAAATCATCATATTGCTTAATGTAAAACAACAAGTATTTTGTGCTGTAATGCAGGAATCAAAGCATAATTTGTGATTTATTAAAGAGATTAGGTAGCCCTGTCAAGAATTCTTATAACAATAAATGAAAACTTGCATCTAAGAGGTCCAGTACATGACTCAGACTGCAAAGCCAGCTTGGCCTTGGCTGAGGATGGCTTCAGCTGGGAACTGTGAATTCCAAACTCCAAGCCAGTCTTTACTCCTAATCTCATACTCATTTCCTCCAATACAAGAACCACTTAAACTGGAGTTTCACAACAAGATTCAGCAGCACACAAAGAAAGCCTGAGTTCTGGTTTTGTTGCTGATTTTATGGAAATCCCTGCAGGAGCAAAAATTATTTAGCTTAAATAATGCTTGGTTGAATCAAGCCACAGTTCCCTCAGAGTATGACTTATTTCTACACAGCTGCTGTTTAGCCTGCCTTACAACTGAGTTTGATCAGTATCACAGTCCATATTCATACGCTATCCGTACCACAGACTTGTTTTCTGGTACCATGGCATACAGACATCTTAATGCAGTGTTCAAATAATTCATTATCATCTAACCATCTTTCCATCTTTGTGGAAAGCAGCGTATCTAATTATCTTATAATTAGTTTGACTTAATTTGATTTTTTTTCCCTAATTTTTACCTTGCATTTCTTTTCCTTGGAAATACGAAACACTACAGGTTCTTAATTTTCTAATTCTCTAGAGCAACTGACTAATTTACTTGAATAAGGGCAGACAGGAATACAAACATATTCATGAAGCAAGAAAAGGAAGCAATTGAAAAGCTCATAGGTAACAACTGGTAACAAGGATGAAACCAAAGCAGAAGAGGGATATCCAAACTAAAATGAAAACGAGGACAGAGTCACACATGAACTGTCCAAACAAGAATGCTCCACCCTAAAGCACACACCAGAGAGCAGCTGCCACACACATGGCAGCTGCCTTCCATTGCCTGGCACTGGAACACACTTCAGACCAAGCATCTCTGTGCTCTAACCTCACAGCACACAAGCTCATCACTCAGAGAAAGCTGGCACAGGGCAGATACGTTTTGGAGCCTGAACTACTGCTGAGATTATAAACTCAGAGTTCACTGCTTTAAAGCCACAATCAAACATAGATGCTTTTATGAACAAATTTTGGTGCTATCTGCTTAGTAACATTTCCTTCTCTCTGAAGTTAAGGTCAACACAAATGTCTAATAAATCAGCTGTATTTCTCCCTGTGAGGTCAAATACAAAGTCCATTCCCATTTGTTTCATCCTAATCAACTTCGCCAACTCATTCTCCCAATTTCATCAGAACAGTAACATGAAGGAACACAATTACATAATTCCAGCATTAATCTGAAAAGTAAGAACTATCACTGCCAGAGAAGGGGGCAAAAAGCATACCTAAAACTTGGGCTGCAGTATGTCAGTCATCATTACCTGGGAAGTCTGCCACTTCATGACACCACTCCTTGAGAACAAACAGTTTTTCAAGTTGGTTTTGATACATTTATTGTCTGACTTGGTTTTTATATTAAATTAACACACACAATGGATTTCATATTGTTACAGGGAAAAACTTGCCCTAGGAGTTTCCAATCCCAAATGTACTGACCAGTTCTAAGAACCTTGGTTCAGTGGAAGAATAAAATTTTTACCACAATGCATTCAGAATCAGGAAAAGCCCCAAGTTTTTTTCATTTTACACATAGCTAAATATTCTACATATTAAGTCATCATCAGACTTCTACTGCTGCAATTTCCCTTCAACAGCAGGTCAGATTATATAATTTGTTTTAATGTATATTGATAATTATGCATTTTTTGTAAGCTGTTAACATTCAAAATATTTGCTCATTACATTATGTAACAGTACATTACATATAAATTGCTACCAAACCTTTCCTTTAGTTCAAAATTTCTCTTCTAAAATTACCATCTTTCATTAATATTGAATAAAAGGTGATTTTATCTGTACCTTTTACTTCAAAGGTTGTTGACAACATGCAGCTCCAACCAAAGAAAGGCAAAATATTAACTATAAAAATATTTTAAAGGAAAAAAAACCCTAGTGATTTATTAAACTGCAGATTGCTCGAACCCCCACACTTTTTTTTATGCCAAGAAATAAATATCTGGTTCAGCAGGCAGACCAACAGAGTGCAAATGACTCAGATGGTTGGATAAGATATACAGAACTATTTTGAATAAAATTTCAAAAATAGGTATGCCTTGCATATGCAAGATTCAGAAGAGATACAAATCCTTTAAGAAAGGGAATATGCCCACTCACACATACCTTTGTATGAACAGAATGAATTTGTATAGTAAAAAAGCATGGCAATCTTTAATGAAGATGATCAATGAGAAGCCTTTTCCTCTCCAGTATTTCCCACAAATATGCAGAAAAGAATACTAAGAACTTCTTTAAACATATAACAAGTGCAGTTAATTAGTTTAACTCATATGAGAGAAGTTTCTTCTCTTTGTTGTAGGAGCAAGGATAAATTTTCCATTGTACTTATTGTAAAGCTAGCAGTAAATAGAAAAATTAGTTATAGTCATGCAAGATAGAAGCTGTTTCCACAATGTTCTCATTCATGTTGATTTCCATATTTCAGCCAGAAAGGTATCTTTTTGTACTTTTGGATAACCCATCACATTTTACTTCATCTGAACAAAAATCTCTCTCCTTTTACCTTAGTGACAGAAGAGTTACTGACATATGCAGTCACACAATAGCATCATCTCACTCTGTTAAAGAAAACATATTTATATCTAGAATTATCTTCCAGGCGTTAATATGATAGGAAAAAAGTTAAAGCAACAATATCAAACACTGTTTACTTTTTATACTAGAAAATAAGAAATTCAATGGAGATGCAACTTTGCATAGTCTAATTTCAATTAATTCTACAACTTTAAATACTAATGGTCTGACACGTAACTAATATGTATCTCTAAAATGTCAATTTTTAAAATATTACTATAAAATAGCATCGATCCATGCTAAATATTGCCAAGTTTTCCCCACCTTTCTCCTCATTCACCAAATTCTGTAAAAAATTGAAAAGAAACTGATTTTATCCCAGTTTTCTTAATCTATGTAATCAAAAGCTTCTGCCTTTTTCCAGCTTTTCTATTTTATTTTCTTGCTGCTGAATCAGAATTACAACTGGATATCTTTTCAAATTAATACTGGGTCCCTTTACAAGCAAGTTAAAATCAACCAAAAGAGCTTTCAAGCAAACTGCAATGTTTTCTACTAACTCATACAAATGGTTCCACTGCTTTTGTAGGATTTGTGATGAAATTATATGCCTGAATTACAAGGGCATGATACTAATACCCATTGGCTATGCACCACATTTTTTGCAGGAGCTTGTAATCACTTTGCAGTAACCTGCAATGCTCAAGTACCAGCAAAAAGTTTCTAGCAAAAGTTTAAAAATTCAATTTTCTGATCTCCCCATTCCTGAATTTAACTTGCAGTCTCTCATCTGAGACTACACAGCTTCTCTGATAATACCAAAGCCAGATAAAAACCTTCTAGTTCTACCAACCAATACTGATAACCTAAAGCAAGGTGTTCAAAACTGTCAGTAAGAAAATATTTAAACATTTAGAAGTTTAGCTAGATGGTTTAAATGTGACTACCAAGCACCATCCAGATGGCTTCATATAACATCATATAACTGTATTATTACACTATCCAATTACAATTTTGCACACCTATGCAAATATCCAACTCTGACATTTATCCATACGAATAGACAATTGATACTCAAGTTGTATTTCAAATTGTTTTTCTGCTGCTGGCAATTGGGGCAACAGTGAGAATGCACCCCTGTACTCTGAAACTTCTTCACATCCATGTTCAGCATGTGTATCTGTCCACTAAAGGAACTTTTCAGCTACCTCAATTTTGAGGAAACAAGGGTGGGAAGGGGTGGGGTGAAACAACAGAAAACTCCAGTTTGTAAGGGGGGGCACTGTTTTGTTTGTGATATAGCTGAATTGAAAGACAGTTCATATTTCCTTTAGCTGAACAAAGCTCTGAACAAGGCCTCAGAATATTCAAGCCTAAAGTGACCCAAGGTTCCTTGTTAGTTATCATAATTAAAACCGGCGTGAAGCACGGAAACTATTGTGTGATACAACATAAGGATTAGCATAAAAACACTAACCGTCAATAAACCACTAAGCTGATTTTACAGGAAATATATTCAATAAAGCATTTTATACTAAGCTATTCTTAATATTATGAAATGGAGACAAGGAAAAATTACTAATAGATGTTAACAAATCTCAGTCAAACTATCAGCACTTCAATGTAGACTAGAATCTACTATTACCTTCAGTGTCTGAGTTCAGTTCTGTGCTGTGTATGTAATAACACAAAATGTGACATTTCTTCCCTCCTCTGCATTTTTCTTAGCAAATAGTATACATACATAATCTATGCTTATTAAGTTCTGCTACACACAGACTAACATTCTAGGAATAATAGCTACCTAAAGTCCAACTGAGGTATATTAAATATTGAGTTGTTTTCACTCATTGTAGACCATGAGCCATGCAACCATCACAACAGCAACTCCCAACACTGGCAGCATAATGAGGTTCTTGTACTTTTGCCATGATGATTGTTCAACTTCTACCTCATCCTTTCTTCTCTTATTCTTTCTTCGTCCTTTTAATCTGTTTTCAAAAGCTTCCAGTTCAGCCTAAATAAAGAGAACCACAAGTAGTTGACATTCATGTCAGAATTAGAAACAAGGAAATGTGAAGGTTTTAAGTAACATTACCGAATAACATTTAATAGAAGTAACTGTCAGCCAACAGAAGTTATACATCTCAGAGATGAAATGGTAGCACTACATCCCACAGGTACAAAACACATTGCTTTCAAGTATTAAACTATTGTTTATTTGCCAAAAATGCAGCCAGATGAAGTTTTGCATGCTCAGTTTTTTTAACTCAGGCTGAATATATTAAGCTAAAATAAGACTGTTATCTCCATGAAATATGTTAAAAATACTTTTTTTTTCCCTGTTAAAAAACACACTTGCATTTAAGCTATTTTACTAACTTCTGTAAGGGCACAGGCTGAAACCTTCAAAGGCATTCCCTCATAATAAAGATGCACTCTGCCAAAAATTAATAAAAACATAAGTAACTAAAAATCTATGCTATTTCCCTTACTTCTTTATATTTGTATGCTCACTAAATTTTAGACTAATTGCTATGATCTTAGATACACACAAAAATATTCCATTTGAAGTGTTATAACTTGAACATTTAATCACTCACATGACTGTAAGAGGTATATAACACCCTCCAATAGGAAGCACACGCCTATAAGCCCAAAAATGGAGCAAAACAACTGCAAAAGTAAGAATGTCAGGCTTCCAACAAAGAAGGCAGTTTCAGGGTCCTGTCTGGAAAAAAAAATAGGATCCCTATTTCTCATCCTCCTCCATATTTTTTTAAAAGATCTTCAAGAGAATAGAGAAAAAACCCATTTGAGTGTACAAAGCTAAAATTAAACTGGAACTAGGCAGCCTAGAATAAAGAGTGAAGACTAGGATGAGGCTCCAATGAGAAGTCATCTAATTGCTAGCAAAATTAGAAGACATGCTCTAAAGACCTGAGACAGACTAAAATCAGACAAAGTCTGATGATTACCTGGATTTTTGGTCAAGTTGTTAGCTACTAGAGAAAACATGGGACAAGGCACTAGGGAGCAGAGAAACTAGATGGAGTGAAAGGGAAAAGACATGGGAGTAGCAGAGCGCAGCAAGCTGGGACTGGCTGGGCAAAAGGCACAAGACTGAGCTGAAGCAGAGGAATCATGGACAGTGAACAGAGACAAAGCCTGGCCATGAGAGGAAATAAATCTATGTGACTACAACTGCAGTGCTGCCAGGAAGAGGGACTAAGACAATGCAGTAGATGCTTTAAACGAACAAGAAAAAGACTATTTTGGGAAATTGACAGAATAGTAGTTCAGTAAATAAAATTTTCCCTCAGAACTCAGTGTTGCCTGATGTCTGGTCTTCCTCCACTGACAGCAGATATTTGTCAAGAGTTTCACAAAGCAGCTCTTCCCTTCCTGTGCCAGATACCACCATTAGCAGGAGAAAGGGACCTATTTTGATGTCTATTCCTTTGTACCTAATAAAGGCAGAAATTGTTGGCACTTCTCTGATGACATGGGAGAAGAGTTCAGACAAAGTCACAGCCTATTTGAAACAAGATTGCTCTCAACTAGCTAATCCTCCCTTAGAAAAGCAAAGTATTTTAATGAAACAGTTTTTCAAAATCCAAAATCTGGAGGCAAGGGTAGAGGTTTTATGGTTTTATAGACAACATGGCAGTATATAATTTTAGACAGACACTTCAGTAAAATTTGGGGCTTCTACAGTTACTGTACACTTGTGATCGGTACATTTTAAAAGCAGAAAGCTCTATGAATCAAACTAAAATACAGACCTCAAATAAAATTATGTAATAGCTATTGAATTGCTTTCCTAGTGAACTCTACAAAAACCTGTCTAAAAATAAATATATAATTCTTAAAAAAAAACAAAACACAGAACAAAAAGAGACTTGTAGGCACAGAATATGAGAGAGAAGCCATCACTACCCTTGAAAAGCTACCTACAAATTTTGTGTAACTGTCACATTCCTTAAGTGTCACCTTAATGACCTGTGAAGTAATGGTTGTGCCCAATCTTCAAAGAAGCTTAACTTTTCAAGCTAAACAAGCCTAGGGGTTTTATTTAGATAAGAACGTAATTTCTTTGTATATA
>VZTT01063182.1:0-13242 GCA_013400855.1 Buphagus erythrorhynchus | reverse complement strand
AATCACTAACAACTACCTTTCATATTTCTACACAACTAAAACATTCATGCCAACTGCTGTTAAAATTAACAGCAAGTTTCTAAATATAGCAAGCTTATCACTATCACTAAGGTACTATTTTGCATGTTTTCTTATTCTGAATCAAAATATATACATAGCTTTAAATATCAAGTTTTGCAACAAAATATGCAGATGCTATATTCACAAAACTGAGATCATTTGAGATCATAAGAGAGTTGAAACTATACATAAAAGAGTAATAACAGAAACTTCAAAATTAACAAAATAGCTTGCCCTACAGCCTTGAGGTCGTATACCTATACCTCTCCTGAAGAAAACATATTATTTAAAGATGCATAATCATCCCAAAAACACATTTAAAGCAATTAAAATTATTGTCAATTTCAAAACTCTTAACAAAAGGAAAAGGTTCATTAATTTACCCTGCAACCATTACTGATGTTTCTAAATATACTAATGTTAATACAATAACAGTATAAGGGTAAATTCCTTCCAACCTTGAGAAACAACTGTATAGTGTACTTAGATATCAAAATTATTCACTTTTGTTATCTCTTTTCTGTAATGCTAACACAAAGACATGTCATTTTAATTATATACCAGGATGTAACTTGTAAAACCTAAGAAATAGAGATGTTTCCTTTGATAGTTTTGAATTGTTTTAGTTATAACAAAAGGGTAAATGATATTTTTTAAAAATATATGTATATATAAAGTTATATTTGTTTATAACTTCTTAATAATATAGTTAATGAAAGGTTTGTTTAAACACATAATAGGGAACCCTGTCCAGTTTAGGTTTCAACTCAGGTCAAGTTGTAGCCTTAACTAGGCAGGAAAGGCTACCACAAAAGGCTTCTCAGTCCAAAAGCCTCAGCCCTGGCCAGCCTGTGACTTTAACTGACAAGCAAAAGGTACTAAACCCAGATTTTTCTGTGCTAAAGATGAAAGCAAGTAATTTTGACCAGCTTATTCAGCCTTGCAAAAGCTGAACCCCTTTCCTTTGAGATAAACATGGAGAATCTTATCCAGAGAGGACTCATTTGAAAGGGAAGCTCCTCAGCAATGACAGACACTGGATGATGGTAAAGCATATAGGGAATTATAAGTTTCACTATATCAATTGCATTCAAAAGTGCATGTTTAGTTCCTGCTATAGTTCTTAAAGAAAGGGGGAGAAATAGAAGTATGTTTTTAATTGAAATGGTTTTGAGTTAAATGATTTCTTGTTTTTAGTGTTGGATTGAAACTTTATAACTTCTAAGCATTGAGTCTGTGACATGTTAAGCTGAAAAACTGTCATATTAACAGTTTTTGCTTTCTAAATGCGAACACCACAACTCTAATGATACATCAAGCACATCACTGGCTGTAGAACATTAAGCATATTGAGTTTGGTGAAAAAAAAAGTTTTATTTTTTTTAATCTAATCAAAATGGTGAGATGTCACATTGCAGCTAGCCTAAAAGCTGCGGCCTTGATAGGATGAATTTGAACAAATACAGAGGATCCCAGCCAATCCATCGAACCCTAAGTGCAGAGGTATCATTGGCCAAGGAAATGAGTGATTTAAGACTGCAACCAATCACGTGTATACCCAGTAAATTCAAACTCCCTATTTAAGGAGAGTTCAGAACAATAAAGAAAGCTTTTGTCACCTGGACCACCAGGAGGGGTGTGTCTCTGTCTCCAACCTTGACCCCATTCAACTTTTTATCACTGAGTCTCCTGCTCTTCCCTCCAGCCCTCCACTATTTGGTTTGGAGAAAAAAAGTATTTTCTAAGAGAAAGAATATGGAGATGCCAGTTTAGCAGAGCTCCTGTGCTCTAGCCTATATCTTCACCCCCTTCCTGGGAAGTTTTACCAGGCCTGAGTGGAAAAGAGTTTTCCAGTCATATTGCATTTGAGACTTTGAAAATGTTCTATATTCCAGCACCAAAGACAATCAAAACCTTCTGTGAACTGAAATAGCAAGAATCCTCTTGCTGCTTGGGACTGGTTCATTAAAACTGGAGTCCTAAAAAATTATTGAACATATTGACTTTGACCTTGAAAGTATTCTTTTTTTTACTTCAAAAGTCAGAACATTATTATTAACATTATTTCAGAACAATTCTTTTCAATTTAAAGAGCTGCCATTTCCCCCACCCACTGTTCCAACATTTGAATGAAAGAAATTTAGGAAATGCCAATAATCCAAATAGCTCACAAGCTTTATTTTTAGTTCACAGAGATTAAATATCCTTCACATTAATGAATGTTCCATGTTTTACTTCAGTTCATATATTTTCCTCTCTTAGTGAATAAAAGACCTCTCAGAAATCAACACATCTTGTTAGGAAAAAGACAAAATGGCTATTAAATTATCAAATGCATTTCTCATCAGAGTGCAGACATTATTCTCTGCAAAGAAGCACTTTAGCTTAATTGACTTTCTAGAAAAAGCAGTGTTTAGGCAGATGGTACTGAGAATCATCTGAGTGTCATTCTTTAAATTGCCTTGTTTAAGTGGTGGGGACATTTGGGAAACAGAAGGCAAGAGTGGGCACTGCAGCTTGGTACACACATCCCCCTCCGGCCACTGTGGGAGGCATTGGCACCACACCCAGATGGCCCTGGCAAAGCCCCCTAAAAGCAGCTGGCTGGAGGTCACTGGTTTTGTCAGTGAGTGTCACAGAGGCTTTGTGTCTGGGCTCAAGTGCCCACAGTGTGGCACACAGCTGGGCAAAGAGCAGAGATTGCTGGCTGTGATGCAGGGGCAGCCAGGTCTTTGCTTAAAAATTGTTAGTGAACCTCTCCAGGAAAAGAAAATGCTGAAAAAAAAGATACTTCTATGGGTCAAGGTGGTATGGAGCTGGCAAGCTGTAACTGAGCCAGATGAGCACCCCTGAGCACCTGCATGTCCAGCTCAGAGCAGGACACTCAGAAGTTTGGATGTTAGTGCAGGGACAAAGTGTCCCTTGAGGATCTTGGGTGTCCCTCTGTCACCATGCAGAAATAGGCTGAAGCATTTCCCAGCAAAAGGCAACCTCTTTACTGCTAGTTCATCTCAAAACTGAAGATGCTGCAGAGATAAATTAAGCTTCAAGGCAGTAGAGTTAAAATAGAAATCCTAATATCAAACTTTCCAAGGCCCATTCGTAAAGTGAATATCTATACTCTGCTCATTAACAGGCTTCTGCAGAAACAAAGCCCATTTGCTTCAATTCTTCTGAGTTTCATTCTCATTATTTTGGTTCTGCATTCAAATTATATATTAAGTAGAAATAAAAATAAATCCTGAACAGTTTTAGGCTTGTGACCTTTGGAGAAATGCTGATATTGGTGATCATCTCCAGAACTCTTTTCTATCAGTAAAAAAATGGAAAATGTTCCTTCAAGTTACAAATCTATTAAGAAGCTTTTCACAGCAGGAAAGATCCCTACCTATAAATTATTTAGACTTAGTCTTGCTGGGAAATTGAGCAGTAGAATTAATGGCAAGCACAGAGGAACAAGAATATTTTAGGATCATGGGCTATCCTGCCCTTTTCCTGCCATGTTTCCACTGCTGAAGCTGTCAGGAAAGCCTGTCAAACAGCTAAGCACATTGCCTAGGACTATCTCCCTGCAAAGCTGAGAGGAAATCCTGTAAATGGGATTTTTAGAGCAGTTGGAGTCAGACTGCAGCTGCTGAAACATTTTTCTGGCAACGTGACAGCTTCAGTGAGCATCAGGAGATGCACCCAGCCAGCACAGGAGCTTAAGCTGGGAGCTGGTAATGGAGGCCTGGCTACTGGCACAAGACAACTGATTGCTTGTCTGGTTGCCAAATCACCCCAGAGCTTTTATGATGTGCCAAACAAAGGTTTTGAGAGCTGCTCAGGGAGCAAAATGGCAAGGAACCTGGAAATGACTTCAAAAATCTTTGTTCCCAATGCAATCCACAGCAGCTCTGGCTGCTCTAAGACAAGTCTGCTCAGATAAAAGCCACACATGCCTACACAGTACAAAAGCTCAGCCTACCTGGTTTGCAAGTTAAGGGCCCAGGACAGATTATTTCAGGATAGATATACCCTAAGTGTTAATATCTGGGAAAACCCAGGGCATTGCAGCCAAGTTTTGTGGATGCCAAGGTGGAGGAATAGCAGGGGCAACACAAGGCTGCCCTTGCTGAGACAGCAAACAGCTGGCTCCTACTGGGTTCTGCTGGGATTGAGTGAACAGGACTGGTGCCACACACCCTGCCTTGCAGGTGGAGAGTGCACCATGTCAGGGAAGCAGTGCAGAAGCTTCCACCATCCAAAAAGCCTACCTCCTTCTGTAAATCTGCTGGGCTGTGGTGGAAGACCAGAGCTGTCAAAGAGAAGTACAGAAGGTTCATGACACTTCCCTCTTAAGCTAGCTTTGCCCTGACTACTCTGGATGCTTGCAGTGATTGAGTCAGTGATCATGGGCTCTTGGATGGAGATTGCAAGGACATGACATCCAGGCTGCTTTCCTCATCCCGACTCCTAGCAGCTAACACTTGCCAAACAGGGCTTTCCTCAAACAGGAGCTCTTCCCATCTCTGACAGCAGTTAACAAAACACAGGAGAAGCACCATCTGTTCATCTAATGGGTACCAGTGATATCAATCCTCGCCACAGCAGTTACGGACTTTAATAAATACATAGAAATAATTTTTTTTCTAAATTTGGGAAATTGGCCTAACCACAGAATTTCTATTCCAGCAGGGTTTATTGTTATTTATATTGCACTAACAGTCTGCCTTTGTAACAAACATTGCAGGCTGGTACAACTGTGTTGAGTCCTGCAACAAATCCTTAGTGCCCAGATGCCCATTCCTTGCTCTGTGTCCAGTGAAAGTGGGAGTGTGAGATGTGGTGGAAGTGGCTCCTGCCCCAAGCATCCCCAGCAGCAGCCTGGAGAGGAGACAGCTCTCTCCAGAACCTTTCCCGCTATGGCTTTACAGGCACCACCTAGGCCTCACATGCACCTTTGTCTATCTTTGGCTCTGAGTGCTCTGCCTTCTGTGGAGGCCCAAGGGCCAGCGACTAAAGTCCTCCCTTAACCTTGGAAAGATTCATAAGTAATATACCCCAAGGTTATGGAGAGAACAGCCTCTTTTCCACAAATTTTCACACCCATGTTAATTCCCCCTCAGTTTCAATGTCCCATTGGCCCTGACCACCCTGGTTCAGCCACTATCTCCCATTTATGTACATCCCCCTAGAATGTTCTCCCTTCCCTGGATCTGTATTGGTTCTGTTCTGTTGTATTGCCCCACCCTGTCAATCCCCATTGGCTTTCTCTATCCCTAACCCTCCTATGCAGTACCTTGCCCTGTCCCCATTGGACCCTAACCCCCGAACCACCCCCTCTTGCCCCATATATAATCCTGTACCCTCAGCCCATCCCTGCTTTTGTCCCTGGACTTGTATTTGAAGCTGTGTGTCAATAAATCAGCCTTTGGATTTCCAAACAAGAACCCGTCCCTTCATTGCTCATCAGCCTCCCAGTAGCTGCTGCTGCAGACCCGACTGCGCAGGCTGCTTTCAAGACCTGGTCATAGCACGTTGCTACAGCCTTCTCCAGAACCACCTTCTTCCTTTGACCCCAGCACTACCATAGAGAATTTGGATTTTCTTCTAGTTTTACAATTGTCAGAAGTGCCCTATGGACTGTAGCTATTTTGAAGTAGAGAAAAATACAGTCCCATCCTAAGCTGAGAGGGATGCTCTCAGCATCCAGTCTCACTGGCCAGCCAGGAAGCAGAACAAGGTCTGTCCTGTGGCCTTACTGCTCTCTGGAGTTTCTGCTCACTGATTTTTGACTCCCTAGAGTTGGCTGTAAGACAAACACTGTTTTAATGGAGCTTTTCCTGGCAGTAGTGATTTGCCCTAAGCAGAGATGTGAGATTAGCAGCCTTGCCTTGCGTCCTGAAAGGAAGAAAAAACACACACTGGAAGTGGACTTGGGTGACATGAAGAGCATCAGGCAGGTTGAGAATATCACCTTCAAGCACTCCATAGTTTGGAGCAAGTGTAGAACATTACTGAAAGGAAATTTGGGTCTCAGCCCCCAAAGCTAGGAGCTATGGAACCGGCTGTGCCTTCAGATACTTCTATTTTCCTTGTTTTTCTAACAGATGATACTTTAGGCTCTTAAAATAAATAACATTTTGTTGCCTAAGCTACGAATGCTGGTATGAATTTGCAGATAAAAAGAAAATACCCATGTATAGGGCTGTGTTATGAGGATACTTTTAAAGATGCTGGAATTACCAAGGAAAGGAAGGGCTCTAAGTGTTACCATTCCATTGACAGTAGCAGGGTGTCCAGCACAGCCAGTCAGTAGCTAGACAGATAAATCTGGCCATAACATAAATCCAATTCAGCTAGCCTGGTTCATTCTAGAAAAGAAATAAACATGTCCCTAGGTAAGCAATGATAGGATTAATTTGAACTCAAACAAACTCAAACTCATCCAATCCTGATCAATCCTGAATGCAGACATATCACTAGCTAGGGAGCTGGGTGGTGCTGAGACCCTGACCAATCAGTTGTCCAGGTGTGGGAGTTTTGAACCCCCTATAAAAGAGGGTTTGGAACAATAAACCACACTGTTTGTCCCATGATCTCTTGAGTCATGTGTCTGTCTCCAACCTATGACCATTAATGTAATAACAGGGATTGGTGAATTGGGTTCTCTCATCTGACAAATGCTGAGCAGGGTTCCAGGAGCATATGGGGCTGTACCAACTAGCTTAGTCACTAATGACAGACCCACCAGATCAGTGTGTGGGCACTACTTCATTGCTGTGTTAGTCAATAAACCCCACTGGGTGAAATTACCAGCATGTTTATTACAAATAATATTTGACAGGATGAAATTTGCACATAGTTGCACTTATGTTGTTTAATTAGGTCTGAAATCTAATCCTATAAATCATCAACAACTGCCAGCTGGTGACAGAGAGATAAAAAGTAGAGAGGATGGTTATAACACATCCACATCACTACGGTGACAAGGGTTTAAAATAGCAGCATACCTTTATGCAGGACAACACTGATTAGGAAACAACTGGGTGTGTACCTGGATTGCAGGATTTCCCTTTCAAGCAGTCATCATGCTGGGGAGCTGGGGTGCAGTTTAGGGCTGCTGAAACGATTGAACCTTCTACTACATCTAGGTGCAGCTTAATGGGTCCTTGAGTCAGCTGTTGGGTGAGAAAGACCTGATCATGTTGTCCCTCCAACAAAGAAGAAGTTGCATCTGCTGTGATAGAACAGGCTACATTTGGGTTTACAGATCAAATGGAAAGAAAAGTGCCTGTGTGCTTTCCAACCCTGGCTGGTACCAATGAAAATAAAGGCAAACCATGGCCAGTCTGAAGCTGTTGAACATTTAGAATAAATGCATGCTCTAATTTGCAGTATTTAGCATCCAAGAGAATCCTTCATTCTCACAATTTAGGAAGCAGTCAGGGTTTCTAAATGTACATCTTCTCTTATTCAAGGTCTATAGTAAACACAACAAGAGTAAGTAAATTATGTTATTACTCCAATTTACATTTACTGTCCAGCATTTTTTATTTAGGAAGCAAATCTACTTGAAAAGCCACCACAAGTAGGAGGAGAACAGGAAGCAGGGTGTGTGAGGCATCAAAACCACTCCCCACCTCCCGTGCACAGCTGAATCACAGCTTGCAAGCACAACTCTGCACACAATTTTCTTTATTTATGGGCACACACATCTCCTGCTTTAGTGCCTAGTTCACAACATATTCAGTATTGGGAACAAATTCCAGGACTCTATACTTATTTGTTTACAACCTCCTGTCATCACCTGGGGTTGCATCTGACAGCCCCTTCCCACCTGCCCCTCCTAAAAAGCATTGCAATCTTTGCATGTAAATAAGCACATCCTAACCTGTTCTATGACTTCGACAAGAACTTTCCAGAAAAGCAGAATATTCTTCCCTGTAGGCTGCATTCTGGGAGAGAAGTATATTGCAAATATTTAATACATGACTAAATGCTGTGCAAAAATTATAGCCCTAAATTTTTACTCACTGCTGCTTGCCCTGTGCTTTAGAATATCCATACATGTTTAAGCTTTCTCCTGTTTTGTAACCCACTACAGCCTGCTGCATCGCTGGGAGTCTCACTTCAATTTTATCTGTGCTCATTTGGTTTTCCCACCCATGCAAATGTGTGGCTAACACTTCACCTCACTCCTGTCGTTACCGTGTTTAATAGCATCCTACAACAGTGTAAGATTTGCTGTGGAGAGGGAGCTGGAGATGTTTATCCTGGAGGAAAGGAGGTTTGGGGGGGACCTTTCTGCTGTCCACAATTTCCCAAAAGGTTAGTGTAACAAGGTGGGCATCAGTCTCTTCTCACAAGTAGCAAAGAGTAGGGCAACAGGAAATAACCTCAAGTTGTGTCAGGGAAGGTTTGGATTGGATATTACGAAGAAATTCTTCACAGAAAGGGTTATCAAGCACGGGAACAGGCTGCTTAGGGCAGGGGTGGGGTCACTATCCCTGGAGGGGTTTAAAGCACATTTCGATGTTGTGCTTGGGGAGATGGTTTAGTGGTGGCCTTGGCAGTGCTGGGTTGATGTTTCCATTTGATGATCATTTCCAGACTGAGTCTATGAGTTTTGACAATAACAACTACAATATTTACATATTTCTTATATTTTCCTCAGTTCTTTGGTATTTTGAGTAATGTCAGCCTCCTATTGGGGATCAGACCCTCTAGGCCAGATGCTGCAAATATTTCCCTTAGAATCAAACAGAAAATGTGTGCAGAATATGCATGAATTACTCATATTCGCCAAGGAAATAAATGTGCTCTGAAAATTAGGGATGAAGAAATACCCCATCCAATAAACAATATTCATTTCTGCAAAAAAAGAATAGTTCACTGATGCATTGCATTATTTTATTGTAAGGTTACATATGCTGTCCCCATTTTACAAGAAAGAAACATCATTTCGGATTGACAAGAACCAGCACATTACAGTGACACCTGTGAATATTCCTCTTACTCAGTGAACTGGGAATTAGCTCAGAAAGAAACCAAACTTCACTGCATGTGTAAGAAACTTTGCCTGTAGTCTGGGTATTTTTTGTAGCATGCTTTCTTTACACACTGCTCACTGGAAAGCAGTGTGGACTATTGCCCAGGGGAAAAGAAGGTTCATGGAATGCCAGTATGAAAACCTGGAAATAGTGAATGGCAACATGAGAGGCAAAGCAGGAAGCTCCCTTATTTGGCATTAATAGGTATAAAGAAACTTAATTAGCATCAGCAGTTACAGTAATCCTCAGAGATTTTGACCCCGGAGCTGATCTTAACTATACAACTACTTATCACACAACAAAAAGCAGGGACAAGCTGTTCAGGCTTCTCACATGAACTACCACGGAGCAACAAGAAACCCAAGAAAAAACCAAAAATATATGATACATATAAAGCCACTGCTAAAGTGCAGAGGCTGAAGGGGGCCAAGCTGCCGGAGACCTCAGCGGGTCAGTCTCAGCTGGTGTAACCCTGTGTTTGGTAAGCCCCTGGGAAAGAATTGCTGTGGGAAAGGTTTGACAGAGAAAATGTGTGTTTTGACAAGTTCACTTTGAGAAAACATGGCTCTCAGGGATTTGGGACATAGGCAGGATCTAACTTAGGATGCCAGGAGATGCCTGGACTCCTTGTGGTAAATGAACTGTCAGCAGTAACAGGAAACAACTTTGAAAAAGCTGGGCACTAATTCCAAGTATGAGGCACAGAGCAAAGGATGATCTGGCTGCATGTCTTTTTTGTTTTGATATCAAACTGCCTTCCAACCCACAAACAACAATAGATTTTGCTCAGTTGCTTGCTCTGCTGATACAACCTTATCATTCTCAACACATAAAGTGCAGCGATGGCTTTGCTGCTGCAGTCACTATCCTTTACAGCCATATTTATATGCTATAAGATTAATCTGCAAACATTCATTGTGAGTCTCTTAATGCAAATAACCCACTTTTTGTAGTCATTCCATGAAAAAGATTTCATTTGCAAAAGTATACAGGGCTTTAAAACGTTGTCACATCTTGCAGTCTAGGAATGCAATGCATTTCCAAGTCCACCTTGTCATAGGAAGCAGACACACCATTCAAAAAAAACAACAGCCTGCCTCTCTTAGTTTTAGAGGTAACAAAATTAAGAGAACTTTCCTTGATGTAAGACTGGAGAGGAGAGCAATTCTGCTTAAATTACTGTTACTGTGCACACAGTAAGGCTAATGAATGGCAACTGCACTTCTAATAAAGGTGCACCCTGACTTAATAAAACAGAGGCCTGCAGTGATCATCTAGCTGACACAGAGAGGATCCTTGCTTGGCATGTGGAATGTGGGAGAGGACTCACTTCTCACCCTGCAAAGACAGTCCCTGGGATCTGGAAGGCACAGCCTCAATTGTCACTCCTGAGACACCACTACTACAACAGGAACTGTGGCTGCCAGTGATCCCCTATCTCTCACAGGGGCACCTCTCAGTGTTTGGGAGGTGCTCTGACATGCCTGGTCCATACAGAAGTCTAGGATTCAATTCCTCCTTCTGTCCTTTCTGTGGGTTCCATTGCCCAGAACTGACCACTGCTGTTTTGCAAAAGCCGCACCTTTAAGTATTTGATCAACTACCCTCAAAAGGGCCTCAAGACCCCAGCAATTCTCAAAGCTGCAATGACTGCCTCTGCTAGCAGTGAAAAAGCAACTGATATAAGAATATTCAAGCTGAATGTTTAAGGAGTTTCAGAAGCTTATCAGGGATCTTAACTTCGTGATCTGTTTTCTAATTTCCTCTGTAAGTCATGTGTCAAAAAAAGAATGCAAATAAACAATGAAAAAGATATTGAAAATATTACATCAGTCAGCAGTAAAATGAAAGAATGCAATGGAAGATTATTTTCCCCTCTGCCCATGCTGAGTGATGACACAAATACTCATTTCAAAAGATGCAAAAGGCATCGCACCCTAAAAGATGGAGCATGATTATGAGCTTAATGGGTTGTTTAACTTGATAAAGTGCCAATTTCTAAATAGAAACTGTGCTTTAAATATTTAATCAAATTTTGAACAGTCTTCCATTTTTTTTCCTTGGCTAAAAACAGACACCAAAAAATTGCATTTTTCTTTAAGCATCCAAAAAATATTGATACAGAAATTAAGCAAGAGAAGTAAGATTTAGGTAAATTTGAACCTATTTAGGTTCCTTCTAATCAAAGCAGTGAAGCTTCAGTGCAGATCCCAGCCCCTTGTCAAACACATCACCCAGCAGAGATTTGCCTGTGCCTTTCGACTTTCCAATAGTTTACAGACGTACAAGTGGACACAAGGAGGGGGAATTCTCTTTCCCTTGCCTCCCCTCCATGGCTCCAGTGCCTCACACCAAGCATTGGTGTGGTACTACTACCATAGCCTTGAGTCCTCTCCACTTGCCCAGAGAATTGAGAACCTTGGCATGAGGCTGACAATAGAATGACATGTTAAACACACTGTGCATTAACCTCACCAGCAGGGACCCTTTGCCTCTCATCAAGCCTTTTGCATTGCTGCCCTCTCCCACCTGCTTTAGTCTTCATCAATATTTTGAGTCACTTCCCACTGGCAGTCCCTAAGCAGTTCAGGACATCCCCTGGTTGTCTTCCCTTCTGCCACATGAACTTGAAAAACCTATATATTTCCACCAAAAGATACAGCAAACATTTAAAATAACTAGAAATGGGATGTCAAACAGTCCTGTTGGAACCCAGGCCAAGGCCATTGTCTGATATTTTGCCACCTTGAATATGACAAGGCAAAAGAAGGATGAAAATAAGTTCTGAGGGCCCCTCTGAGCCAGAGGGATCCCCAACCTGCCCCTGAAGGACCAGGTGCCCAGAAGCTATGGGAGCAGTGAGCTGATAGCACAGGAATCCTGGTGGCTTTAGCTCTGCGCCCACAAGGGCTTGGATCACCCACATCAAACTGCCCACACTCACAATGTCACTGTTGTCCCCTTGCAGGCTCTGGCCAAGGACCAGAGCACATTACAGCAGCCCAGCTCCAAAAACCCAAGAGGTTTTTCCTTTCCAAACACTCCCATGTGCCCTCTACAGTTGTTACCTCTCATTAAAGAGAAAAGCTGCTGTCCTGTTTTTTGCCAAGGCCACAGCACTGGACTTTGAAAGAAGGAAATACCTTTGTGGCCAGAGGTTTTATATTCCAATGACAAATATGCTCACTGAGTGCAGCAAGACAGTGTCACGTGGCTCCAGCCCCACCCTAGGTAGCAGGGATGGGAACAACCCCTCTGGCAGACACACGGCTCAGCTTCCTGCAGAAATGGGTCTTAGGCAGCTGGGAACAAATTAACATTCAGGTGAGTCTGTTTGGATAACAGAAAAAGCAAAAACTCTGCATAGCATGTGATCCCTTTTAGAGCAGCATTACCAGCCTGGCAGTTGTCCAACTGGCACAGAAGCCCTGAAACAGTGAGCACACACCATTTAGCTGGCGATGTGTAAAGGGCACTCCTTAACCATTTCTGTCTTGAAAACTGTCTTTGTGAAATTTTTGAACTTGGGTTATATTAGTACCTCACCCAAATCAGCTGTGTATCATTCAGCACAGGTATTAGTTCCAGGCTCTAAATAATTCTAACATCTGTGTCACTCACCAGCAGTGACAATTTTTTTAAATTTGCCTGTTTTCCCTTATTTTTTGGCACAGATGGCTGGGTGATGAAGTCATGGATACTTCCTAAAGTGACTGGTTTTGCATCCTTCATTGTTTGAGCTATTAGAAGCTCCCCGTGTTTGGAACTATAAAACCCACTGCACACTCCCAGCTATAGTTTAAACTTCCCTAAAAGCTCCCTTTTCCAATCCCCTTTTCATGCCCTCACTGGATCAAACTTCACAGTCAGCTGTCCAAGGTGTGCTGCTCCTTTGTTTTATCACAGAATATTTTAGCCCAGTCTGACTTTTCAAGAAGGGACCTGTTGGGATCATGTCTCTTCACTGAGCATCATGGGCACAAAGGGGGCGAATCCAGATGGAAATATCCTCCAAAGCAGCTGCCTGGAACCTATGTCTGGTTTCTCAGGTGCCAGAACACTGGCCATGTCCCTCGTGAAGAGAGTAAACATTCATGCTGATGAAAGCCCACAAGAGCATCCTGCCATTTACAGAGGAATGAGAAAG
>VZTT01063181.1:8006-33681 GCA_013400855.1 Buphagus erythrorhynchus | reverse complement strand
GCGGCCGGGAGCGCCCCCGTGCGGCGGGAGGCGCTCGGGCCGGTCCCGGCGCGCTCCGGGGCACGGCCCGGCGCTGCCTCCGGCTGACACGGGCAGAGCGCGGTAAGTCCCGTCGGACCGCCCTTCCCCAGCCCCTCGCAACTTACTGCAGGCTTCTCTTCACCGCAATGAGCATGTCCCGAAAGGGACCTCTCACAGAAGGAATCAAAATGAGTAGACTGTTTTTTAGAAGGAATTTTCATTAAGGAGAATATAAGGAAACAGCACCTGAAAATTCTTAAACAAATTACAAGCTATTTGTCTCGTAAAGAATGCTAAGCGTCTCATTAACTTGACCACAGATATTTGGGAAAACTCTTCATCCCAAGGAGCCTCTCCTTTGAACTGTAATAGTTAGCACATGGTAATCTTAGGGAAAAAAATGTACATCTTGCTGCTTGCAGACCTAAGAAAGTCGGACTTTTATACTACAAGCAAATAACTAATAGAAGTAATAATACCTGGTACAAGTGAATGCCTTTCTGTCATTGTCACAATGTTGTACAAAAGCAGGAATATTAAACTTCTGTTACTAATAGCAGCCTGTATTCTCATATGGCTTTAATTTGAAAAGCTTTCAAATTCTTCTGTTGGTAGGAATATGAATAAGAATGTTTTAAACCTGTTTGTCCAGAGTTAGAGTGCTTAATCGGTAATAAGACATTACATAAATGATTTGATTTTCAAAAATTACTGGTGCTCAAGGACAATAACAGTTGTATTTTCTTTTCTGTGCTTCTTTAAATGACTACATGGTTCTAGACGTGCAGACTTTGACACACAGTTCAAAAAATCTAAACTTCGGTATTGGTAGACATATTATAAACTTTTCCTCTGAGGTCTGTGTTTACGCTTCTAAACGAACTGTCTAGTTTTATCATTTCTGACCAGTCATAATACCTGTTTGGTTTAGGTTGCAATATACGGGTATATCCAACATCACAGAGCAACCCATGGCAAAGGATGACAGTCTAGATCTATGGCCAACCAGTTCTTTCTTTCACTTTTTATCTCAGTCATTTCCCATATCTGAATGAGATTGATTGAGCCACATTTAACCCTACCAAAAGTTAATAGCCTATCTAAAAATAAGGCAGCTAGGTGAGGTGAGTTTGCTAATTCGGGACCTAATGAACCTCAATTGTACAAATTACAGTTATCTGATGAGGTACATAACTGATATTATTCATCTTCAAGTGATTATGTCTAGGATTTTTTGGGGGTTTTGTTTCTTTCTTCCATTGACTGTAGAGGGAGCCCTGGCAGTTTCTTTGAGCTAAATATGTCCCTTAAAGTTTTCTCTTTTTTCTGTGAGATGAGTACTATTCTTGGTGTACAGAATAAGCCTATAAAATTTATTAGTATAGGAAGATGGTATAACTTTTTTAAAAGTGAGTAATGGGGGAAAAATTGACACTGAAGTAGAAAATGACATGGAATAAATAAAAATGGCTTTCCAACTGAACTTGGTCTTGATTGTCTACAGACTTTCTAGATAATGCAGGTAATCACTAGGTATATAAAGGGTCTAAAATATATAAAGGGTGTGTTTAAAAAACCCTAATTTCTTTTCTCTTTTCTTCCTCCCTGCCCCGCAACAATGCAGGAGGAGCCAGGCGAGGGGAGGCGACAAGATGGGGGAGCGGGTGGCGGCTGGAGCGCTGTCCGTGGTGCTGGTGCTGGGACTGGGGCTGCCCCTGGGCGCCCTGGGCTGCCCCCAGCCCTGCGCCTGCTACCTGCCCACCGAGGTGCACTGCACCTTCCGCTCCCTGGCAGCCGTGCCGGCACGAATCCCCAGACACGTGGAGAGGATCAACTTCGGGTTCGTATGGCAGCTTGGAGCTGGCACCTTTCTGCTCCTAGAGTGGAAGCCTGGAGTGCTTCGTGCACGTGTGGCGAGCCAGGATCTCTGTGTACCTCTTAAGTGGAATTGCAGAGATGGGTACTTACCTGTCAGTGCTGTATTTCAAACAATGCTGCTGGCATGGAGAAATTAGCTTAGCCTTTTTGTTTATTCTTATTTTCAAATAAATATTTATACCATGGTTTGAGTTCTTTTTTGGAAAATAGAACATTTAGTCTTTTAGAGTGTATAAAAAAGATATTTAATTAAATTTGTTGCGAGATTACTACAGAATATTGAATTTTATACTTCTTGTAAAAATAATACAGTAGGAGTAAAATTCTATTTTGTAACCCTGTAGCATTTTGGAGAAGAATGAGATATAGTATATCTTAAATGAATACAGTGGAAAGAAATTTGATCCATTGCCTTTGGAGTTGTGGTTTTGTTGCAGATTTTTCAAGCAACTAAGTGCAATATAAGCATGTTTGGGAAGAGATTTCTCAGACTCCAACTCACTTTCCTCTGCCAGGTTATTGCCAATTCACATCTGTCAGATTTTGAGACAAGAAGGAGGGACTGTTGGTAGGCTTCAGGTCACAAAAGTACCATTTTGGGTCATTGTGTGACATGAAACTGCAAGAATCACAGTCCTCTTCTGCTTGGTGTCAGGGCTGCCCCACTACCCATGATGAACTCACCCTGACAAGCTCAAGGCCTGTAAGCTGCAACTGATCATGCAATGGCTGGCAGTAGTGACCTTGGTTTGGTTCTTTTTTTTGCTTCTCAATAGTTAAAATTTTTATCTACCAACATTTTATCCAACTAAAGCCTAATTTTAGTCTCAAAATGCTCTTGTGTTCAGTAAAGCTATTGTACTCCAATCTCTAAATTGCTTTTAAAAGTGGGATGCAGGCTTCTAAGTTACTAAGGTGTTTGGGCTATTTTTTTAGTAAAGTACATTATTAAATACACTGTTAGCATAAAAGACATTTCCTCTCTTTGTATTTCATCACTACAAATGACATTTTCTGAGTTGTGTCCTTTCCCAGAAAGAAACAGTCTTAACTGTTTGTTGTTGCACTTTCACTTTGAAAGAGTACTTTTATCATACTGCTATTTTAAGTGCTATGCATTTAGATGGTGAAGATTATTTTTCTAACTGTAAATTATTTAGGAAAAAAATGTATTTAGACAAGTTAATGTATTTTTTTCAAAGGACTGGTTTTGAAATAAGGAATTTTAATAAGATATCTGCTATAAGCTTATTGGATATGCAGAACGACTAAAAATATTAATACAGTGTTATAATTTTTTTAGCAAATTAAGAATCTTTGATAGATAACATGGTGAAGATCCAAAAGTATTTTCTCCATATTCAAAGTATTTTAATTTCATGCTGTGTCTTCCCTTGCTTTCTAGAAAATACCAAGAAATTGGAAAAATCTCTAAAATTCTGTGCTTAGTTTTAAGACTTCATGCCTAGGTTAGATAACACATTTAATTTTCTGTATTCATATGAAAAACTCAAGTATAGAGCTGGGCCACCAAATGTAACTCTTCCAAATTGGCAAATAAAGCCTGATTTGCTTGTCCAAAGCAAAACTGATTTATTTTCAAAGAGGAGATTTTTCTGTATTCCTTATCTAAGAGGAGTTTCAAGGCTCAGATGATGTAATTGGAAGGTCCATTCCTAGATCTTACGTATTTAGTTAATGTAGCCAATTACATGTTGTAACAGGAAGTGAAGCAGGATGTGACTTACTGCTTCTTGTGCTGTTTGGGAGATAACCCGTTTTTAATGTTTATTCTCCAAATCTCTATTTATTTATTGTTAAATGGTGCTTTGGCAACACTGTAGCCTGTCTAGTTTGCCAGGCTCCATAGCATCATGGTTTGGCCACAGGCCATTAACTTATTTCCATTCCATAAACTGAACTGCATGGAAAAATATACTGACAACTATTAGAACTTAAACACCTATTTATTACTTTTACTCCTAATTTATGGTTAAAGTGTCACAAAGTGAGTTAAAAGAAATCTTAATGTAAACATGAACTAAGTATGCTTGGGCTTTGTGAGAGTCTTTCAGTAACTTCTGGCCTTTTGACAATGCAGTAAGGTCCCTCCAGTTTTTCCTCAAAGTTAGGTTATACTAATTTTACATTTGCAGTCCGTGACAGTCAGTATATAAATTGTAACTGCATGTGTGATTTTTTTCCCCAGGTTCAACAGTATACAGGCTATATATGAAAACTCCTTTGCAGGACTTACAAAATTGGAATTGCTCATGATACATGGAAACGACATTCAGAATATTCCTAATGGTGCTTTGAAAGATCTTGTGTCTCTACAGGTAATGCTTAAGTTTTCCTAAATTTCAAAATTAACTTCCATGAATAGCAGAAAATAAAAATAAGTGTTCTTTATAGTGCCTTTTTAGGATTAATATACCATTTTCCCCCAGAATACATATCTATTAACTATGCCTACGACTAACTTGATAATGCCAACAAACACTCAGTTTTATTCTACTTTTGACCAGCACATAATTTTTCAGTGGTGCAAAAGATTTGAATGTGGGAGGAAAAAATTTGCTTGATTGCTAGTCTATTACAATTTAGATTAAAAAAAAATCTCTGGTTCTTTTGCTTTGTTTTGTTTTTTGTTTAGGTTTTCAAAATTAGTTACAACAAATTGAAAGCCATAACTGGTCAGACACTCCAAGGACTTTCAAGCTTAATGAGACTGCACGTGGACCACAACAGAATTGAGTTTATTGATCCAAATGCTTTTAATGGTTTAACTTCTCTAAGACTTGTCCACCTCGAAGGAAATTTGCTCCAGCAGCTTCACCCCAACACCTTTTCAACATTTGTGGTCCTTGATTATTTCAAATTGTCGACAGTAAGACATCTCTACCTATCTGAAAATGCTCTCAGGACCTTGCCTGCAGGGATGTTTCAAGGCATGCCACTGCTGGAAAATCTTTACCTTCATGGAAATCCGTGGGTCTGTGACTGCAGTTTGAAGTGGCTCCTTGAGTGGAATGAAGTTTCTGGAGGTAGGAGCATAAGCTACCAGTGTTTATTGAACTCGTAATGTTGAAATTTTTTTTTCCTGTTCTGTGTGTTGATGGTTTTGTTATTTCCTGAGTTTTATTACCTACATGATGTCTATGTACAGTTTTAAATTCTGTTACTGTTCAATAAATGCGTGTATTTAAAAAACACTGTAAAAAGAAGGCAGTTTTGTTTCATTAGATAAAAATGTATTTAATAGCAAAGAAATTAGCCCTTACATTTGGGATGATGGAAGTGGTAGTGATGTTTGTAACAGGAAAGGGGTTATAACCTTTTACTGCATTTGCTTGCATAGCAGTACACCTTTGGTTAAGGGCTGCCAATTGTCCTCAACCAACAAAGCTATTATATGCTCTCATGGAAGGTGGTAACATTGGATTTGAACTGTTTGTCTAAGGAAGGAAGGAAATCAGATTACCAAATTCCTGATTAAGCCCTCTAACTTTGAATCTATTAACATTAATGCTGTAGTATGCATTCTTCATGTGTGTCTATGTTTCTTAGTTGACCACAGCTTCCTTTTATGATGGAGCAAGTCTATTTTAAGTATTTTCAAGTACTTGCAATGTATTTCTTTTCAACCATGTAATTTTTTCATAAAATAGCTTGTCTATCTTCAGTCAGGCTTAGAGATGAGAAAAGTGTCACAATGCCTGGGCTGTAACGCTTCTGATTGTGTGCAGAAGCAAAAAAAGAGAGTTTTATAATGCCTCTTTATCAGGAATACACTAAAGGAGGAGGGGTTTGAGTGTCAATACTCAGTTTTGGCATCTTAGTTCAGCAGAGGAAATGGTGTCACACCAGAGCTACTGCTAAAATATTAAGAGAGAATTGGCATTTAATTGTAACTGAAGATGTCTTAAATGAGTGATGGAGTCACAAGGTTTATATAATGATTTTGGAGTACATATAGTGAGTGATGGTGGGTCTTGTCATCTTAGAATACGTAATTCATTGCAATTTTCCACTTGACAGTGCTTTTTAAGAATGTGCAATGCTTGAATGAGTAATATAAATCTTCCTGACTAAACAGATACTTGAGTCATCTAACTGAAATACTGTATTTCACTAGCTTGCATTTTAATATTCTTACATTCTGTTCTTGATCCAAATTGTGTGTGTATGTGTAATGGATGTGCTTAAGTTTTACTGTAAGTTACAATAATGAGATATTAGCTGAACATTCCTTCCTTAATGCAGTGTTGGCTTGCTATCATTTTTATTCAGTTAGGTTACCTCTTTACACTAAAACAGTAGTGATTTTTGGAGGGAGGAGTAATTTATCCATGCCATTTTCATGTATGACAGATTTTGTACCTGTATATGACTATAACATTAACTTCTTTGGGAATTCTATCCAGAAAGAGTTATTAAATTTCTTCAGACCAGTGTAGCCACTACCAAGTTGATTGCGGGCCAGTTTTTTCCTTATCTTTGAAACATCCTATTTGAATCTGCAAGTGATAAACTGCAGATATATATGTATGTATTTCATTTGTAACACCTTTTCAAGAAAATTGATTTTTCATACTAGCAAAGCATATATTTTCAATTAAAATAATAGTATGAAAATTTGCTGTGCATTTCCTTTTCTCCTGACATTTTGCCTTATAACTCACCAGTATATTGTTCATTCATTCCAAGATCCCTCATTTTTCAGGTTGATACTTATTCCTAGAATAACTGTAATATATTTTATTTACTATATGCTTCCAAGCTTAACACCTAAGGTCACATTTGACATTCAGGTGAGCAGAACAATGTAATAAATACATGATTGTTACTTTGCAGACAACAGTCTGCTTTGACAGAAGAGAGGAGTCAAGACTGTAATTTCCTGGTCTAGCTCTCCTTCTCTGTTTTGAGCTTTTTTGGTATTATTACAAAGTTTACAGTTATTTCAGAGATCAGGGAAGAAGTGGTTCTTTTCTTTTCCTGCTTGTAAGTGCAAGGACTGGTCAGCCCATTTTGATTGCTGCAATAAAATGTTTTGCGTACTGCCAATACTGTTCTTAATCAATAGAGAAAAATAAAAAGCTTCCGGGATTATTTAATGAGAAAGTCCAGCATTCCTCTGGTAAATGCTGTATTTTTGAAAGCTGAAAGGTCCCACTCCTTTTCACGTTAGATCCACAAGTTAGGCTGTCACTGTACAAATGCAGACTTTTTGACACAGAGTAGTTTTTTACTGATTTAAATGTTGCCCTGCACACTTCAGTTTCTAGGCATTTGATTCAGAGGCAGTGAATCTAAATTTCAGAAGGATGGAGTATTCAATCCTCTCAATTAAAGTCAGAAGAAATCATGGTCAGATTGAGAATTGGGTGACCATTCAGCTGTAAAACAAAGAGGTGCCATTCTATAAGTCTTGCCTTATGTGTCATGTGATATAATGTAATCCTCATGAAGTTTATTTCATACTTTTGAGAGTTGTCTAACTCTAGAACAGATTTTTTTCAGCTTATTTTTATCTTGTTTTCCCTTTTATTTTCTTTCTTCCTTTTTATTTATTTTTTTTAGGTGTTTTAAAATGCAAAAAGGACAAAGCCTATGAAGGGGGACAACTGTGTGCTAAGTGCAGCAGCCCAAAACAACTGCAGAAAGAAGATATTCAAAACTTGAAAGATATTTCCTGTAGGAAGCCTGTCATTCAGTCCTCACTGAGGCAAAATAGCAATACTCAAGATGAGGAAGATGGTGACAGTTATGAACTCCCTCTAGAAAACCTTCAGTCGTCACCATGGAACATTGCTCTAAATATGACTGATGAGCATGGCAATATAGTCCACCTGAACTGTGAAATCAAAAAACCAACAGGTTCTACCAAAATTCAGTGGAATCAAATGCAGACTCAGGAGATAGATATAAATGCCACAATTGCACTGGATTTTGAATGTCCAATGAATCGAGAAAACTATGAAAAACTGTGGAAGCTTATAGCTTACTACAGTGAAGTACCTGTAAAATTAGAGAGGGAACTTATGCTCAGAAAAGAGCCTAAAATAAGCTATCAGTACAGGCAAGGCTCAGATTATGATGCTCTTTACTACACAGGTGTAAAAGCTCAAATACTGGCTGAGCCTTCCTGGGTGATGCAGCCTCTTATAAATATCCAATTAAACAGGCGTCAGAGTACAGGGAAGAAAGTGGTGCTATCTTTTTCTACTGTGCTTTCTCAGACAATTCATACCAAAACCACCATGCAGCAGAGAAACTGGGTAATGGTAGAGCAAAATCAGAGTACAAGGACAGCACAGAGTGTGGTGGAAGGGTCAGAGTGTCAGCTGAGCTGCAGTGTGAAAGCTTCTGAGAGCCCCTCCATTCAGTGGCTTTTTCAAGATGGAACTAAACTGCAGGCACCTTTTAATGAGAAAGACAGTAGGTTTTCTGTTCTCAGTAGTGGCCAACTAATAATCAAACCAGTGAGTTACAGTGATGGAGGTGTATACCACTGCATTGCCCAAGTGAGAGATGATGTGGACATAATGGCTTACAGACTTGTTGTGCAGCCTGCAGCTATTCAGGTTGCTGATTCAGATGTAGTGAGAGTTGAAAAAAATGTTGGAGATCCAATAGCTTTGCCATGCAATGCAATTGCCATCCCAGACCCCCAGGTGAGCTGGATTCTTCCAAACAGTCAGGTACTCAATGATTTATCAAACTCTTCAAAAGGCTATATGCTGCCCAATGGTACTTTGATTATTCCAAGGAGCCACGTCACTGATAGTGGCCATTACAGATGTGTGGCTGTGAATCAGCAGGGATCAGATCAGTTTGTTGTAAGGGTCACAGTAAATAAAATGGTGTCTGACAGGTCATTTAAACGAATAAGACTAAAGAAGCGCCCAGGCTCAAAAGGTTTATCAAAAGCAAGAGAACAGGTCATAGATGATGAAGAGGGATCAGGGGCAGGAGGGATGGAGGAATTCCCACGAAGAAAGAACCGCCTAAAAGACTGGGAAATACCTTTTAAACAAAAAAGTGACCAAGTGCCAGAGGCTCAAATCAAAAAGGGGAAGAAGGGCAGGAGGAAAATGAAAATCTGGAAGAGTACGGATGGAACCCAAGACAGCAATGTTGCGGAAGGCCGGAGAGTATTTGAATCTCGAAGGAGAATTAATGTGGCGAGCAAACAGATTAATCCGCAGCATTGGGCTGACATTTTGGCAAAGGTCCGTGGGAAGAATCTTCCTAGAACAACAACAGCTACAACCATGTCGGTAACAACTTCACTGCCATCAGTCATGCAGGAAACTACTCCCGCCCCTTATCCCTTAGCCAGCCCTCCGCCTGCAGAGATAGGAGCTGATGTGGTGGATTCCTCTGCTGATGCATCACCTGTGGGTGAAGATGAGCAATTCTCAGTCACTGTTTCACAGAACACAGAGGTGTTTTCAGTCCAGTCTGTATTAATAAGGTCAGAAACTGAACGATCCCCCAACCACAGAGCTTTAGAAACACCTGCAAGTACAGACACGGTAGAAATTGCTTTATCAGGCTCATATTTGACTCCTGTCTCTGCAACTCCACAACTGCAAGGGGAGCAGCATCTTGATATCAGGACGGATGATTCAGTTGCCCTTACTGAAGAACCTCTAGCCAAACAAATTGTGACAAATTTTCCTAATGTTCAGAGCAGTTTATTCACAGTGGAAAATGTAGATAAAACTGTATCTTCTATATCTGAAGGAAATTCTGCTTTTGCTGAGCTACCACTTGATGCTACTCTCCTTGCTGAGTCTCAGACTGTGGGTCTTCATAGCACCTTGGAGACAAGCTTGAAGTTAAATGAAGTGGGCCCAATTAGTGTTGATGCCATAACTTCAGCACCTTCTCAGTTTGATGAGATCATTCCAACTGATTCTGTAGGCACTACTGCTGTTCCTTCAACTACTTTTCCATTTGTTAGAGAAAAGAGCAATGATGCAAGATACCAGCACAAAAAAATACCCACAAGTCATACAAAAACAACAGACTTAAATAACAGATTTCCAGCTGTCACACCTATCAGGGTTCAGAGCAAAGAAGAACTTGAAACCCACAGGAATACAGTGACTCAAGAAAGCACATCCAGCAGTTATGCAGACCATTCTCAGACAGAGGAACATAGAAACCTGGCTATTCCAAAACAAGGTCCCATATTCACTTTGCATAGTGGTAATGCTCTTCATAAAACAGCAGAGGGGTTAGAAATGGCTTCTTCCATCAGTAGATTGACCACTGTGGCCACCACAACAACTCCATATAGAAAGACCATGCCTCCACTTATTACTCAGCATGGTAGAAAAAGGCCTTATGGGAGAAGGAGAAGGCCAAACAGAATCCGACAAAGACCAAAGCCTTTGCCCCGTGTTGTTTTAACCCCAGAGGCAATGCCTATAATTCCAAGGACACCTGAAACTGAAGCTGTTACCAAAACTACTTCTGCAACTCTTGAAAGTCCTGATCTTAAAAATATCAAAATACAGGCTGGGAAAGATGAGCACATAAAATCCACTGCTGCATTAATTCCTGATTCAGGTGTCACAGAGAAAATTACAAAAATCAGAGATGTGATCACAGCTTTCTCTTTTAGGCCTACTACTTCTCTGCCTGAAGCTAAACGTGTGACATACCCTACTAGCCCTGAAACCTTGGAACTTCCAGTGACTGAACCCATCACAATTTTATCATCATATGCTGTACATGATGTGCTTCCCACAAAAGAGTCAAGTGTACCTCTGAAACCAGGGCAAAGTGAAGAGCCAGCACACCACTCATTCAACAATGTCTCTGTGGAGATAGAGACTGTGGATCATAAGGCAGAACAATCAAGCACAACAACTTCTCCTGCATATAAGAACAGCTCAATAATATCAACAAAACCAAAATCTCAAGAAGAGCCTAACCTATTTGACTTAAAAGTTGTGGTTAATGAAACAACTGCTCGAACATTCCAGCTGGCATATCCCACTATGAGTGACTTAAGTATTCCTGTTGGCACAGTCGAAGTTTTTAAGGACCTCTCAGTTTCAAAGGAGCCATGGAAGCCCTCAGTATCTACAGAAACACCAGCAAAAGCTGAGCCACCTCAGCAATATGAGATAATTACTTTATCCTCCTCTTTCAGCACTGCAGAAACTCAGACTTTTCCAGTTAGAGAGACAAAGAAATCTGTTACTTCCCAGGCTGGGACAGAGCCATCTTCCTTGGATAGAAAGGAATCTGTGTTGCATGTGTTTCATCATTTGCAGACAACTGAAAAGCCTCCTATTACATCCACTGCTTTTATTCCATTTATAAAATTTGTCACTCTTCCCCCATCCATTTCAAGCACTTCACATCCTTCTCTTCTTTATACCACCAAGGAGAGTAATGCCTTTAATCAAGAAAGGTTCCCGGAAACAAAACAAGTTGGAGCAGATGGTGACAAAATAGTGATGACCTCAAAACAGAATGTTCACCCTACTCCTTCCTCTAACCAAAACAGGATTAGCATACAGTCAAAAGAGAAGCAATTGAAAGATGCGTATAGTAGCAAGTCAAACAACAGTTTACTGCTAAATCCAGATCTTCCCCATCCACCTGCTGGAATGATACCAAGCATAAACCAAAGACTACCTGTTGTGCCTCCAAAGCACGTTCCAGTAAGAGGCACAGTGAAGCTTCCTGTAACACAGGGCCCACTTCGCTATTTTATAACACATCAGCCTCTTCACTACACAAACAAACCAGAGATAACAGCATATGCAGCACACACCATCCAGGACAGAAAATCCTTTGCTTCCCAGAGAGAAACAACTACCCCAACACAAGCCTCTCCATTTCACAAAACAAATCCATTAGCTGAAAGCAAGTTCAGTAATGAGGGTCAGAACAGATACAATATTAATTCAAGATTTTTTGGAAATAACCATGTTCCAGATAACAGAGGCACAGCAGGGAGACTACCAAGTCAAGGGATCCCCTATTACCCTAGTTCCAGAATACCATTCCTTTTCAACAGAACAAGGATATTCCCTCACTTAAATATTCATCCTAAACCAGATGTTCCTAGTCAACTAGTGCCAAAAGACACAAATGAGAAGAAGGTTGCTCAGGTCTTACCTACTGGAATTACAGTGCAGAAAGCTACAGCTATTCCAGTGCCTCCAATGCCACATGCCACAACGACCACATCATCACCAGTGATTTTAAAGATCACCCCTCCAGCCTTTCTCTCTCAGCACACAAAACCACAAATAACCACTACAGTTCATCCTTTTAAAAGTGTCCATCATCGTCATCAAAAATTTCCATCTGTTCCTTACATGGGAGGCATTATGCCACACAATTTGACTGTAATTCAGTCTTCCACTAATTCTAGGATACACGGAGAAAGACCTAAAATTATCACAAAAGCGTCTCAGAGCATATCCATACTTGCTGAAATGGATGCTTTTATCCCTTGTGATGCAGTTGGGGAACCCAAGCCTTTTATTACTTGGACAAAAGTCTCTACAGGTAAGACAGAGAAAAATGTGTTCTTCCACGTGATTTGTAGAGGTATTGCATAGAAATGCAACATGATCACAGGAGTAGCTCAAAATACGGAAAAATACTTCCTGTCACTTACAATCATTGTAGAGAAAATGATTAATTTGAATTAATCATTAATCATTACAAGTAATAATAGATTTGCAGTGTTTCTTGTAGTAAAAGAAAACCTCTGCCATTTATTGAGTTCATTTTTGAAGAGCAATTTTTGCCTCTGAAAAGCAGCCAACCCTGCTTATTCACGGCAGTTAGAATTCATTACAGCAATACTTGTGAGTATGGGTTTGTTATTGTTGCTATCTTAAATGTTGATGTGTGTGTCATCCCCGTATGCAAAAAGAACAGAAAAGTTACATAAAGATTTAAGAGGGATCTGAAAACATAAGGCCTTCAAAAATTTCCACACTGTCCACATTTGCAAGATGGTTGTTAGCTCTGTAATAGAAACAAAGACTAATTTGAGCTATGGAGAGTGTCAGAAGATGTCATGTGAGCCTTCTGAAGTTTTAATTGGTGTTGAGTAAACCTGAAATCTCACTTAAGACATCTTTATTGCAATAATGTACATTTAAAACCCTTTGACTTTCTTTCTTTCCTCTCACCTCCGCAGGAGCTCTAATGACAGCCAACAGCAAGTTACAAAGGTTTGAAGTCTGGAAAAATGGTACTCTCCTTATCCGAAATGCTCAGCTTCAGGATCGTGGGCAGTATTTATGCACAGCTCAGAACCTGCATGGTGTAGATAAAATGATTGTTGTGCTCACAGTTGTAGCCCACCAGCCCAGAATTTTACTTTCCCGCTATCGAGATGTCACAGTCTACTTTGGAGAGACCATAGCAATGGAATGTCAGGCTAGCGGGACTCCAAGCCCACTAATTTCATGGATTTTCCCAGATAGGAAGATTTTGCAGACAGTCACAACCACAGAAAGCAGGATAATGCTTCATGAAAATCGAACCTTGTCTATCAAGCAAGCAACTTTTTCAGACCGAGGAGTTTACAAATGTGTAGCAAGCAATGCTGCAGGAGCTGACAGCATTGCAGTGAGGCTGCACATTGCAGCCTTACCCCCCATCATCCAGCAGGAAAAGCAAGAGAACATTTCCTTGCCCCTTGGTAGCAGTATTAACATCCACTGCACTGCCAAAGCAGCGCCTTCTCCCAACATCCGCTGGGTGGTCTTTGATGGCATGCAAATCCGACCGTCTCAGTTTGTCAATGGGAATTTGTTTGTTTTTCCCAATGGGACTCTTTACATTCGTAACGTGTCCCCCAAGGACAGTGGGACCTACGAGTGCATTGCTGCTAACATGGTGGGAACTGCCAGGAGAACAGTACAACTCCATGTGAAGAAGCACACATCTAATGCTAAGATCACTGGGAGCTCTCCTCAGAGAACAGATGTAACATACGGTGGCATCCTGCATTTGGACTGTAGTGCTTCTGGTGACCCTTGGCCTCGGATATTATGGAGGTTGCCTTCCAAAAGGATGATTGATTCTCTTCACAGGTAAATTACTATTTGGGGTGTCGCAGGGAAATTGCAGTTTAGGTGAACTTAGAGAAAAGCCCACTAATATATGTACAAGTTTCATTCCTGACTTCTGCAGATTTTGAATGATTCACCCAATCCTTAAGAATGAATCTGAAATTATATCAAAAGATAGTCAAGTTATATCTTAGCATAATTTTCTTGAAAGCAATATTACTCTTGAAAAGTTAGCTTCAAGTTTTTCGGACAAACTACCACTGTTTGTCTTTTACAGCCACGTGTAAACGTAGTAAAAAGTCCAGATATACGGCTTGTGTACTGCTTGGTCCAGTGTGCCTAGCCTGAATAATATTGCACAGGTGCCTGCTTTTCCCCAGGAGAAAAGGGATCCTTGAATTTCATCTCTTAGACAAATCATTACACACAGTAAATACACGGCAAATAAATCAACTTAAAATTACTTAAATAAACACAATTATTTTAGTGTCGTGTAGAAACAAATGTTACCACACAGTAATGTCTGTGCAAACCTGGTTGCGTATAGATGCCTAAAACAACACGCTCTCCAAAATATCACTTCTACAAACCTACAAAAACTGTCTTAACACTTGGCTGAAAACAAACCTACAAAAACTGTCATAACACTTGGCTGAAAACAAATTTCTGTGCTATAAATTATTCATAGCTCACCTTTGTGCGCTATAAACAGACGAGAAATGCACTGTAATTAAAATGTATAATTTGGAACAACTTTCTTCACAGCTGAACATAATCATAATTTTTTTATATTGACAAAAAATATATTTAGGTAACCTGTAGGTAGCACAAAATCCAGACTGCATTTTATGTCTCGTAGCAAAAAAATACTGTATTTCTTTTTCATTTTCCCTCATGATCTTTATGTGGGCTGCTTTTCAAATACTGGAGATCTTCTTTGGGGAGAAAACTGTGGCTACTGAGGAAGTTGGTTTTTACCACAATACACCAATTCCATGGTGAAGTGGAAAGAAATGATAATTTTTTTTTAGCATACTGGAAACTTTTTTTTCCCTATTTCAAAGCTTAGCAACATTTTGCTTCTTTGTGACTCTTCTGAAGGTTTAATATTTATATCCAATGCCAGAGGAAGTTCCTCATCTTTGTTTTTAGCTGAAGACCCAGGTACCAGACTCCATTATGGTCCATATAGCCTCGTGTGTATTATATCATTCAGAGATCTCATATTTCAGTGTTACAGAATAATGTACATGTAGTCAGAAGAGTCAAAACCACCATAATCTGGTATTTAGTGGATGTCTAATGGTCAAAAACAGCATTAAAGTCATTAAACATAACAGAATTACTTGGTTACAAGTGAGTAGGATTTTTTTTCCATTTGCTTTTTGGTGGTGAATATCCTGGAAATTTCTGACCATCTAATTATTTAACAATAGCAATTTGTAATACTGTTGAGTTGTTTTTCCCCCACAGATGTCTGTCAGTAGTTAATACCCAAAACGTGATTTTGTAGCTCATGTTAGGTTCTTTTTTCTTTCCTTACAGCACTTTGGAGACTAGAATCAAAGTATTCAGCAACGGGACTTTGGTTGTTCATTCAGTTACAGACAAAGATGCAGGGGACTACTTGTGTGTGGCCCGCAATAAGATAGGGGATGACTACGTGGTCCTCAAAGTGAATGTGATGATGAAACCAGCAAAAATAGAACGTAAGAATGAGAATAACCACAAGGTCAAGTATGGAGGGGACCTGAAAGTTGACTGTGTAGCCACAGGTCTGCCAAACCCAGAGATCTCCTGGGGCCTTCCAGATGGCAGCATGATCAATACCTTCATGCAGTCAGATGACAGCGGCAGCCGGACAAAGCGATACGTGGTCTTTGATAATGGAACCCTGTATTTCAATGATGTTGGACTGAGAGAGGAAGGGGACTACACCTGCTATGCTGAAAACCAGATTGGGAAGGATGAAATGAAAGTGCGGGTCAAAGTGGTGGCAGAGCCTGCAACCATCAGGAACAAAACATACATCACTATTAATGTACCTTATGGCGATGTTGTCACGGTAGCATGTGAAGCCAAAGGAGAACCCACTCCCAAAGTGACCTGGCTTTCCCCAACCAACAGGCCTATTCCTGCCCTATCTGACAAATACCAGATATACAGAGATGGCACCCTCCTCATCCAGAAGGCCCAAAGGTCTGACAGTGGTAACTATACTTGTGTAGCACGGAACAGTGCTGGAGAAGATCGGAAGATCGTTTGGATCCATGTTGATGTTCAGGCTCCCAGAATCAATGGTCATCTCAGTGCAGTAACATCTGTGAGGGAGACAGCCATCAGAGACAGCCGTAAACTTATTGACTGCAAAGCTGAGGGCATCCCTACTCCACGTGTCTTATGGGCTTTCCCAGAAGGAGTAATCTTACCGGCTCCCTACTACGGGAACAGGATCACTGTGCATCGCAATGGCACGCTGGACATCAGAGGGGTGAGGCAGACAGACGCCGTGCAGCTCGTGTGCATTGGGCGCAACGAAGGCGGGGAAGCGAGACTGCTTGTGCAGCTCCTCATCACAGACCATTTGGAGAAACCCTCCTTCAGAGACCCTGTCAGTGAAAGGATCACTGCCATTGCTGGGCACAGCATCAATCTGAACTGCTCAGTCCAGGGGAACCCCAAACCCAGCACAAGCTGGATCCTTCCCAACGGCTCTGAAGTGCTGAGTGGCAGTCGCCTGCACAGATTTTACCATAAGAGGGATGGGATCTTACACATCAGCAGCTTATCTGCTGGGGATGCTGGGACTTACCGCTGTACAGCCAGAAACCCTGGAGGTTATGTGGAACGAGTAGTCTTCCTGAAGGTGGGACTCAGGCCAGAAATTAGCAACCAGTACAACAACCTGGTGAGCATCATCAATGGAGAAACTCTGCAGCTTCATTGCATCACCCAGGCAAACCATCGGGCACAGATCTCCTGGACACTGCCCAATGGTATGGTTATGGATGCCCCCCAGGCTGTGGGTCGCTTCTCCCTGATGGAGAATGGCTCATTGACAGTGCGTGAGGCTTCTGTATTTGACAGGGGCACTTACCTGTGCAAAGTGTCAACAGACTATGGCACTTCTGTTATGACTGTGCCTGTCATTGTGATCGCCTATCCTCCTCGGATCACCAGTGAACCAGCACCTGTCATTTATGCCAGACCTGGAAATTCAGTTAAACTGAACTGCATGGCCATTGGGATTCCTAAAGCAGAAATAACATGGGAGCTTCCAGATAAATCACATCTGACAACAGGAGCTCAATCTCGTCTGTATGGAAACAAATTCCTCCATCCTCAGGGGTCATTAGTCATCCAGCAGTCTACTCAAAGGGATGCGGGCTTCTATAAATGCACTGCTAAAAATATACTAGGCAGTGATTCCAAAACAACCTACATACACATATTCTAACGTTTAAACAAGTGCCTTTGACTGGATACTGGTGTTGTCACTGCCAAAGGGGTGCAATGAGGAAAGTACTGCTTGCAACAATGGCTAAGGACAGAAAAAAAAGGAATTAATCTGCATTTCTTTTGTACTCAATATGGTAGTAAGTCTGGAACTGAGAAGACTAACATGCTGAAAAAGGTCTTCAAATTGTTAAGACAGTGTAATGTGGTTTTTCATGCTATCCAATAGCATCTGAGACCTAAAGTACTCTATTGTCAATAGTCCAAAGCTATTTCTTGTTCTAACAAGCACCTTAAAAGTACCAAAGAAGTATTAACAGTTAATAAGTGAGCTGCAGTGATAGAAGTACTTCAGTAAAACATAATTTTCTTTTTACCCTGCAGTGCCTTTACATAATCTAGGCTTATAGAATATGATTATTAATCTTTCTGTTCATGCTTCTATCAGCTCTTCAAAATCAAAGACTAAATTAGCAAATAAGAGTGATCTATTTTAATAAAAATACATGCAGAGGTTAGCTACCTTAACATATGAACATACATTTGCCAGCTACTAAAGACGCTATGGTCAATGAATTCATTATATATTTTATATATATTTTTTAATCTGACTATGAGACTAGAAAAAGTAACAGTGAAGTTGGTCTCATTTTATAAATTATTGGTCTTTACAAGACTCTGATACATTACAGTGTTTTATAATATTAAGGTCAATATACTGTACATTTTATAATAAAAAAATATTTTCCAAAAAATTTATTCATTGGTTTTCTTTTTTTTTTTTTTTTTTTTTAGAAAATAAGGAATTCCAGACAGTGGGAGTATGGCATTAGGTCAAAAAACCCAAAGTAATGTAGTGTTATATGTACTTGTATTGAACCAATTTCTATTTGATTCATTTATAGATGTTTTAGGGGAGATAAATTAGTATAATTGTTTATATTTTAAAAAGTGATTTGCTAACAGAAATTTATGTATATTTCAGCATATATTTACAATGTCAGCGCTGCTTCTGCAGTCAAGGATTGTTTGCTGGATAACGTGCATAATTTTACAAAGATTTATCTATTGTGCTATAGTAATATTTGCTTCAAGGTTCTGAATATCCCATGTCTCAACAAACTATAACAACCAGAATTTTGCAAATGTTAACTTACCTTTAAACATACGGATTCTCTCAGATATTTCTGAATTCTTAAAAGTTCTGTTTATTCATAAAACTTATGCTCATGTTTTAGAATATGGTTAGAATAAAAGCTTTATTTTTATTTTCTCTGTTGATCAAAACATGTCAGTAATGTAAAGTGTTTTGCTAATATTTACATTTTGCAAAAGCTGCAAGCAAAGATTTCCTTGCCCAACAATTTATGCCGTTTAGAAAATAGTAAGCTGTTGCAAAATGTATACTGATCATAATGGTAAACAGAACTGAGCTACTTAAAGGTATTTGATTAGAACAAGAATATAGAATTAAATGAGAAGGGCATTATTGAAGATGCAAGGGGTACAACTTATAGAATATTTTATAAGACTTATTTTTCAAAAATTTAGTGCAGGCTAAAAATCTGTGGTTTGTACACAACTTTATTAAAGTTGTGAATATGTTGCTTAATTAAATAGCACTTAATTATGTCTTAGTTTCTTTTTTATGGTTGAAACCTTTGGGCCCTAAATCACCAAGCAGTGCTCAAGGGGAAGCATGTCCTTAAATACCTGGCAGGGATGTAGCTGCTTGTGAGAGTAGTTAATGATGAAAGAAAAGAGGCATTTAAGATTTTTAACTAGATTGCCCATGTGGTGCTTTCTAATCTGGCTGTTTTCTGTGAACATATCAGATACATCTTTAGATCCTTTATAGTAGTTTTCCAGTTTGGAAAACGGTCATACAATATTTAATAATAATAATACATCTTGTAAAAGAGTCTGAAGTCAGCATTTGGCATTGTAGTAGGAGTCAAGCACTTTTAATCATTTGTCCAGTCTTCACTTAACAGTTATGTGAATTTAGAGATATTCTTGGGTGCTGAATTACTTCTGTATATTTCTATTAAGTAGATTTCTTTTTATGTTAAAGGAAGAAAACAGAATCCAAACCCAAATTCAAACATTTGATCTTTTAGGATCAAAGGATCAAACAAAGCATCTGATCATGTTTTATTTCTCACTCCAGGATTTTCACAGCTGCCAATGGAAGTTTTGGAGGCTAAGAAATGAAAGATTTGGCTCTAGACATTTTCTGAAGTCAAAACTTGCATGCTTGCAAAGTTCCTTCAAAAGTGGACTTAACATTTTTTTAATGTGTTATAATTTCCATTATGTTTGCCTTTGCCCCTTTTATGAAAATATACTTCCAATGAGAGACCTATAAAACGTAATTTTCTTCCAAAATAAATGCACCCAACTTTAAAACATCAAATGAATGCTTTTTACACTCAAGCAGTATTTGGCCATATGTTGTGTCTGTCATACTCTTTCTCTGCTGATATGCCAGTTGTCCAGGATATCTATCTTGAGTCCCTTTTGTAGAAATAAAGACATTCACAGGGAAACTAAGTCTTTTCTAGGACTTACATTCTTGGGCCTGAAACTACATGTCAGTCCATGTGTTGAATCATCCATCAAATGAAGGCAGTTGTAGGACACTGAATTTAAATCTTAATTTCTTCCTTTATATCCAGGTAATTATCTGCAAGTTGTGTTAAATAAATCAATGATAAATTCACATTACCTCAAGGATGCAACACTTCATTCATTTTTTAGTTCTTCAAAAGTCTTTATTCATTTTTCAGACCAAGCATTCAAAGGCAATGTAGTTTGTTCTTTTCTGATTTGGGAAATGCTGGGAAATTAGGTGCTTGCTCATGGCTTGAGAAGGTTTCTAAGTTTTTACTTGATCAGTCAAAGCAGGTTCTGGAGAATTTCCATGGAAAGGAAAACCACTCTTTGCTTTTGCTTTGTAAATGGAGAGGAACGATTTGTTTATCCTCTATTTGGAGAAGCAGAATAACAAGATGTCTTGTTACAATTGTGCAGATTGAAAATTACTGCAGTTGTAGATATATTTTTTGCAATGGCCTTCACTGTGACCACACCCAGAACACAACTAGCAACTAGTAACAAAAATGGATGTAGGAATATAGACCAGAAAAGCAATAAACGGGGAATTTAACAGGGTATTAATGTCTAGATCTGATAAAATTCCTAATACACTATTGAGTTCACTTGCATGTTGAAGTGATTATCTTCAAAAGCTTGTAAAGTCCAATTGTGGTACAAGAAGACTGGAAAAAAATACCAAAGCTGTCCTCATGTCTAAACTGAAGAAATGTGATTTATCTTTCATAAAGTAGGAAGATAGATGTTACAGAGAAGTCATGAGTAACTGCTTCTCAAATAGGAGAACATGTCAACTGAGCATGTCAACATGTCAGACCTAACTGAATCCATCTTAGATCTGGTGACTTCCCAAATTCATTAATGGCTATCAGGTATAGAAAAGACATTTCAAAAATATGTAAATATTATGAAATTGAAAAATATTAAAGTACATAGAACCAAATTGCAATTCTGAGTGATCTTTCTAGAGGGGTAAAATGATTTGAAATAAAAAATAATCATTCCCCCCCCACTAATAAATACAAATGTAAGAATTATATTCAAAAGAAAAGACAATGAATACACATACAGTAAACAGCGAAGGAGGTGAAGGAAGTGCAGGAGTTGCACAAGTTAACAATATGACATTCCAAACAAAACCCTGCCACTTTGAAATCTATTCAAGAGGGCTATGTGAATGAACATAATGGACATACTCTTTTTGCAGTCAGGCTCAAATACAAATAAATTGGAAAAAATCCAAGGAAGTGATTTAGAAAAGATAACCTATAATGCTAGTTGAAATAAGATGAGCTTGTTCTGCCTACGAAAAAAAAGGCCAAATATCAAATACAACAGTTAAAAAATGTCGTTATAGAAACAGTCATGGTTTTTTTTCAGGCTTGCTGAGGTTAGTATGAGAAACTTATTCCAAGCAAGCTCTAGGCTAGATACTAAGAAGGCTTTGTAACTTTAAGAATAGTTGAACAATGTATTACTTTTCTTGAGAAAATTTTGAAATTCCCATCTTTGGAGACAGTGAAAAAAAAATTTAGTCTGAGAACTGCAACAGGTAATCAACATCCTTGTCCAAGAAACTGAGAAATCTTGGCATTTCTTTACATTTACTGGGGTGTTTATTACATTTATTTGGGGTTTCATTACATTTTTATCTTTCCTAGATTTTCCTATTAATTAGATGCATTTGTAAAAGAAAAAATTGTTTGCTATCTTTAATCTGGGTTTGTGATTTTTATCTGCGCAATCTTCATTATAATCTAGGGGGTTGTTAACCATTTAGTACATAACAGATATGGGAACATGACAAATAGGTCCCCTGTCGCCACATCTTTATGGTGGAAATCTCATGGAGAGATTTCTAGAAGCAGCTATGTCATAGGATGTTTTTTTCATTCAAATAGTTTGGTTTACAAAGGCATCTCACACCACATCATTCACAGGGTTGCTCAGAGCAGAAATAAGGAACTGCAAGGACTTTATGTACCTAGCCTGGATTTTATTTATCTGCATGTTTTCAAAAATGCATTTGCAGTGTTTCAATGCAGCCAGCTACCATGAAAATATCCTGAAAGCTGTACAAGCATATGTATTGCTTTGCTTTTAATATAATTTCCTCTCTTTTATTGTTTGCAAATTGACCACAGCAGATTTTGAATGACAAAAGGCAGTGTAAATCCTCATAGAGAACATTTAACACTCCATTAATCACCCCTCAATCATGTCTCCTGAAAAAGATAAAACAGAAGCCACTGCATACAGTGGGGAAGCACATGAAGCAGATTGTGGAGGATTATCATCCTGCAGAAGAAATAGTGGTTTGTTAGAGCTGTTGCAATTTCTTGATGTATAAAGTTAAAAATTTATTTGGTTGCCCAAAAGGTGTGTATATTTTTTGCAGCTGTTTCTGTTGACCTAACAAAAGATACTGGTTTTTTTTCCTGAAAACCTTTTCTTGCTGGTTCACTCCAGTAACACCAGCATGGAACAGTTAGCAGAAATGCTAGTAGCTTTTGTAATTACCTGAGTTAGAATCTCACCTGCCATAAACCAGTTGAGCCTGGCTCAAGAGCCACCCAAAATGTTCACCCATTCTGTGAGCATCCCCACCTTTTTACTTGGAAGGAAGTTGAATTTCATAGATGATGTAATAGTGAGTGAAAGAGAGTGCAAGCAATAAAGAGACAGTGTAGTGCTAATTGAGGACACTCCTAATTTTCAAGAGTCTTTAGCACATGGGAAGTTCTGAGCCTCTGCTTACTCTTTTGAATAATCAAACTTTTCTTTGCCTGGGAGCTAAACTTCTCATGTTTCTTTCTTTCCCATATGCAAGACCCACTGCTACTCTTCATATAATATGAGAGTGATGCTTCTGACACATGGGGTAATGCAACAGAAAGATGCTATCGTGTTGGATTGTGGATGTTATGACATTGAACTGCAGCTGTGTACCACCTACTAAGCACTTCTTTGAATGTGGGAACCTCCACAAAGGGAAATGCATGTTGGCAGCAGTACTGCTGCTTCTTCCCTTCTCCATGACCCCATTCATCAAGCACAGCTGGCTGTTATATCAAAGAATGCACAGACCAGCCATGTCTGATGTGCCAGATCTCTGAGTGGTTAAGAGGCATAAATACATGATGTCTCACAGCTGCCAGGACTGGAGATGGCAGCCAGCAGTGTGAGTCTTGACAAGTGATGGGTGGAATGACATGAAATGAATAGTCAGATTATAAAATTAAATGAAGAAGTGGTGCTGTCACACCTAAGTACCTCCTGTGGTGCTCTGTATCATTCAAAGCACACCTGATATCATATGTATGTTCTATAACCCCTGAATTAACAACACATGCGTGGCTTTCACTGTTATCTTTATTCGCAGTGTTAGTCAAAAAAATATTTCAAGCTCTTACTCAAAACTAGATTTTTTTTCCCTTGCTTCTACCACAAAGGGTCAGTGGATTAAGCTGCTGTACTTGCCTACTAAGAACTGTTCTGTGCCTTTATGAGCTTCTGAGGAATATTACAATAACAGACAAAATGAGGAACTTTTTAATATAACCCTATTTACTAACCTGGGGGAAAATACTGGTAATCAGAGATGACAAATGCACGCAGCTCATGTAAAGCTAGCAAACAAAACATCTCTCTGAAATCAATGGGAAAGCTCCAAATTCTCTAGACAAAGAAATTCTTAACTGTTTCTTAACTGAATCATCTTTTTCCAGTAAAATGAGCTTGGGAACTGATAACGGAATTAAAATTTTGAGTATTGAAAAAGCAAAGGAAAAATATGGAAATTGGGACTTGAATAAGTGATGCAAAGGGCCTTTCTTATATAAAAATTGAGGTTAACATCTAATTGTATCCTTTTAGAAAGGTCAAAGTTGTTTGTTTTTTTTTTNAAATCTGAGTAAAAAGTGTTACTAGGCAGTCCTAGTGACAATATTACAGTGCTGTTATTACAGTGAGTGTACATAAACAAATATATGTAGTTATATGAAAACTATAATGGGCATCTTATACTACATTCTTTGTATTGTAAACTGCAACACTGATATAATTAAAATTTATTTCTCTTCATCTTTAGGTGTCACATCTGTAACACAACATGGAGGGCGGTGGGTATGTGGATAAGAAGATTGCTTACAGTGCAATTAGGCAAGGTGGGGTTAGCTGATCTATTAGCATGCTGCCAAAAAAAACCCAAACTCACACTCTCCTTCCATGTTTCAGCAGTAAATTTCCCCATGATCTACGTATGCCAGCTCTTTTATTAATGTGTACTCTGTCTTCAGCCAGTTCAAATCATTAATTTGCTAAAAAAACTAATCAAGAGGGATGGGAGACACATGGAGTGTATAGTTTTCTGCCTGGTCAGCAAGCTGAACTGGCTCATCCAGGTTACTAGTGAAAGGTCCATGAGCAAGAAAGTGAATATGCAGCAATTTGAAATGAAGTCTGGAAAAGCAGGATCACCTTCTGCAGCAGCAATAAACTGTTAAGCTTACCCTGACATTTAATTTGTCTTTGACCAATGAGTAACTGGGGGGAAAAAAACCCTCTTAGAGTATAAAAAGATGTTTCTCCCATACCTAAGCTGTTCAAGATGCATGATTTTGTATAGCCTTGTTTTCCTGAAGCATATGTGAGTGTACCTTCATAACTGCATGTAATGATGCTGACCAGCAGACCAGTGAAGCTGGGGAGTTGTGACCCACAACTAACCCAAGCAGGTGCAGCCCTGTGCAGAGCCTGCAGTGCTGTGTGACACATACAGCATGGCCAACAGACCCATCTTATGCTGCTCACATCCCTTGACTGTAAAATAAACTCGAGTAGCAATTAAAAAAGAGAAGCCTGCAGGCAGCTCCCACTCAGTGCCAGTGATTACACTGCCTGCATGGCCTTGCCTTTATCTCACAGTGTGAGTTCACACATGCATATCTTCTTTGTTTGACAGTAGAAATGATGAGTAGAGCTGTTTACTTTTAAAAAATAGTTCAAATTACCAAATTGGGGCAACTCTACCATGGATGGGCTCTGCCCAGCGTTCCTCATCCTGATTAAAGGCCTGTTTGGCACTGCACAAATCAGGGTTTCCAGAACCTGAAGGGAATAAAGATTGTCTAGGTTATCTACTCTCTTTATAGTGCTAGCTCTAATAACCCTTGATTTAAAATACGCTTTACTGAGTGCCTTTCTTACTGCAATCATAATGCACCAGTACCTCCTGGTGCAATGCACAGTGTACTCATCCTTCTCAATTGCATGATAGCTGTGTATTCTAATAATCGTTCTAGGGGAGAAGTGTTTTCTTTATAAAAGGCAGTACTGGTAAGAAAGAGAAAACTCAGGCAAAATCTCTTATACAAAAATTTTTATTGTTTTTCACAAACTGACTTAATTATGCGTTCTCCAGTCAGTAAAGGAGGAACTGTTTCAACTGAATTTTTAACTGCTTTCTAAGGCCAGAGGAATTTGCATAGAATTTTCTCTGTGTGCTGGACAGCTTGAAGACTTGTCCTCAAACAGACTATGTCCTCAGCTTTCTCATAACCTTGCATAACAAAAGGAACATTAATCTATTCCCTAGTCACCTCAGCACATTGACAGACAATTCTATGCAGATC
>VZTT01063178.1:9104-21525 GCA_013400855.1 Buphagus erythrorhynchus | reverse complement strand
ACAATGCCTATGACTAATGTGCCAGCTCTCTGCTTTGTGTGCATGGAAATCACAATTGCCTGGCCAGTTCCCCCCAGAGAGGAAGTTGCATTTGTAAGGGAAGGAAGGGTATTTGCTCTTTCAGTAAATAAGAGGACAGGCTTTTCTATCCCTGCTTCCAGTTATAAAAAAGGACTTCGGTAATTACAACAATTACTGACACTAGGAGTGAACTATCAGAACAGAAAAATGAGTGAGTCATGCTTCTAAAGGAGCAATAGAAAAGTTTGTTAACAGCTACAGGGAAGAGCACCCCCATACAAAAACCCCAAGATGTTTAGGGGAAAACCAAAATTGGAAAACTGATTTGTTTCCCTGAAGAAAACCTGCACAAAGATGAAGAAGGACAGATGTTTTATTTGCACTTCTGCCACTTGCCTTACCTAAGCATGGATCCAGCTTCAAGCTACTTAAGACTTGGGTACTCAAAGGTACCCAACACTCCAAACCTGTGCCTCAGCCTCCATTCAGAGGAAGACTTTAACATTAATTTAACCAAGTTAAACTCACACAAAAGATGAACAGAGAAAAGGCTTCCACAGACTTCCTATACAAACTCAGAATGAAACAGAAAAGGGCAAAATTTTCTCGTCTTCCGTCTTGCAATTCTGAATAATAACGGATTTCAGAGGAAAGCATGAAAGAAAAATCCTGCTCCTTGTTGTGGAAATATCTCTGGGTCTATAGCTTTTGCTGTGGCAGCAGAGGTTGCTTATTTCATTTTCAAGGAATGAAATGAAAGCTAGCCTGTGAAATTTGACATAAAATGATAGAAACTCCTCTTTCAATTTCCAAAAATCGATTTAGACAAAGTAAAGCAATCCTGTGAAATGCTGGAGTTTTGCAGCCACATTCCAGATCTCCAGTTCAGAATGTGTGACTAAGAAACTCCTCTTTTGCAAGATACAAACCACAGCTTGGAAGAAAGCTACTATTCTATAGTATTTGCATATGAAATATGTCCTGTTACCCTGACATTCTTTCCATTTTTCTCCTGGTTTATGGAGCAGCTGGAAAACTTGTGGTGTATCAAGAGAAAAATTAAAAAACAAAGGTTATTTTAATGAAGACATTTCAGATTCTACATGAGTCATCCTACTCATCAAAAATTAGAAGAATTTCATCTGCACCTATATCAAAAGTAGATATTGAGCATATCAGGTACAGCACTGAAGACTATAAACTGGTGCAGAAAAGCACCAACACTGGGCATCTGATTAATAAAAATACAATCACAAACCTTCCACATTGCACATCTGCTCTTGAGGGTGATGCCTCTCAAGCCCAAACACTGTCCTTCCCCAGCTCCCACTCTCAGCAGTCTCATCCCCATTCCAGCAGCACGTTCACTTTTGGAGAAAGCTCAGGTTGAACAGCTGCATTTTCTGGTGTGGCCAGCAAGGCAAAGCAGCCCCAGTTTCTGGTTTCCTTACAAGAGCACGCTGGGATGTGGTGAGTGAGGCACTGAGCAGTCCCCGCAGCGGGGACAGAAGAGCAAACCCAAAGCACAGCCCCACTCATGAATCACATCTCCCACTTGAAAGATATTAATGCTCAAATTACTTTGAAGAGAGGATGAGGCTGAGCCCTTGGTTGATACTCTAATTTAGGTCACAACAGTTTCCTGGAGAGCTGAAGTAATTTCCTGGAAAGTTACCTGGACATTAGGACACCAAGTCCTTTGCTAGTGATTTCTTCGTGACTGCAGTAATGACTACTTAAAGTGAATGATTTTACATAAAATTGGACAGAAGAGAATTAAGACCAAAGTACTTTTCAGTGCCTGTCTCATCCTGCCTAGCCATCATAGGGATAACTGGTTGCCACGTAAAAACAGATTGGAGAGAGAAGAGTATGTCTGAAATTATGAATAAAAGAAATGCCAATGAGTAGAGAACAAGAACTCAAGCTCTTCAGAGGTATTCTGGTATTCTTCAAGCAAAAACTGGGAGGTTGAAGTGAAATCATCGCCTGTCTCTGTGAAAACATTTGATAGCACCAAAAAAAAAAAAGAGAAGGAGATGACAACACTCATTTTCATTGATATCACCGTGATAAAGACACTACATTTTATGTTTACTGCTATCAAGAAAAACTTAGTTGTACAACAGCACTCCAGAAACCTGAGAAATACCGAAATCCTTGAAAGGACACTTGGAGACCTATCATGCTTCAGAATTCAAAAAGCCCCATAAATATTTTAAAGCATTTCTACTTGGTTTGAAGCTATTGAACAAAACATGTAGTTTAAAACTGCTTGGAAAATTCCAGTTGAAAACCAGACCGTAAATGCAGTCACAAACCTAAAAATCTGCCAGGTATGGAAAAAGCTGCTCAGGAAGTAAATGGGAGGATTTCCTGGCCCTCACACTCCCTAACTCCCAAGTGGCATCTTACAACAACTTAGAAGCCTCATACTAATTTCTATTTTATTTCCATGATACCCTGTGATTTCTATTAGTAGCAGCTTTGAGATTGTTGTTTCATTTTCTTTTAATGTCCTGTTTAAAAATGAGAAATATTTTAGTTTGTATTCTAGGACAATCTGAGCTTCCTGAGCATAAAGGCCTTTTAGGCATCTTTGGAAAGTTTGCAGAGGGAGAAAAATCAGAGCCTTGGAGCTATGGTCAGCCCTGAATCCTCTCACAAGCCTCAGCACCATAAGATGATAAAAGTTCTCACTATCAGAGTGCTGGATCTTAATTCTGGGAACATCTTGTGCCACAGTACTACAAAAATATCACTCATAAATTCAGATAATGAAAACCACTTCTCACTTCTGAAAATTCTTTGTCTGTTCAGTAACTGCAGTGAAACCAAGAATCATTGAAAGACCTGATGCAAGCAAATGTGAGGCTTTCCTTGATAACAAAATCGACCAAAATGGCAAAGTCATATACTTTTTTCCTAGCTGATCATGCATCTGCTGTGAGGTTTGTTGGGGATTTTTTACTTTAATTTTTAAAAATTTATTGTTCAGTTGCAGACTTGTAGAAGCTAGATTAACTCTGAGATTACCTGAATTAAAATTTGGTGGCTTTTGGGGAGCCTTCATTTAGCTTATGTTTCAGTTGAGCCTTGTTTTTGGCTTTATTGCTGAAGCTGTTATGCCAGTAGTGTTTGCCACAATATCCATTTTCCCATTCTGAGGCATGTGGTGAAATGGTAAAAAATGAGAGATTTTAGCTGAAAAATAAAACTGGCTCTTGAACCAGAAGAAGAATCTGCCTCTTTCTGCCTCAGCCTGGCCCCTGTGCCTCACCAGAGAGGTGTGCTAGAAAGGGATTTTCCCTTCCATAAGTGTGTCAGCCTCAGCCTTTTGTGCTGCTCAGTTACACACTCTCTCTAACAGAAAAATAGGTGCAGATGCAAATTTGTGTCTTAATATGTGGGAACCAGATAAAATTAGAGCAAGAAATGGTTTCAGAGTAAATCAAAATATTTGAGCACAGGCTCCTGCTTCAGGATTTCCTTTATCTGCTAACCATAAGGGCATGGCCTCCCAAGTACCTAAGCATTTGCAAACTCAGGCCTGCTGATGAAAATGCAAGTTTCATGTAAAAATAATTGGATGACATTTGCAAATCTAAAAAATGCAAATCTGTTCCCTTTCCCAGAATGGAGAATGCAGCATCAGGACAAGCTGTAACTGAAGGAATCCTAGACTGAAGGAATCCTAGACTGAAGGATGTGCTGACAAATTCATTCTGCAGACCTGTATTTCCTCTCCCTCAAATATTTGCATTTAAAATCACATTAATATCATAAATTTTTATGGAAAAAAATCTTGGCAAAAAGGGGAATTTGTTTACAGACATTTACAGATTAGCCTTGAAAGGGATTTAAGGTCAGATGTAAATGCCATTCTGCAGAGTGCAATTTGTACTCTTCACTCCAGAAAAAATAGTTACAGAATGAAAATGACCTGTGAGCTCTAACAAATAACTTCCTGATGAATGACTGACTGTATAAGGAAGTATGAAATAATGAAATTTTTGTTTCATTATTAACTTTTTCTTAACTCTTAAGCATATAATTTGCCCCTCATTTTAAGTCCAAATCAGCATAATTTCACAAACAGATATTTTCTGGTGGGGGGCGGGGTTTAATATTATTTCATAATCTTCACAAAGTGTACTAAGTGTTAAAAGTATGACCTCCTTTCCCAAAATACACAATCCAAGACAGGTACTCCTAGCACCTTACACTGAGGTCGCTGAAGCTCATCATCAGAACTGTCAAACTGTCACTCACTTGAAGCCCAGCTCAATAATCAGCCAAGTGAAAAGCTTCATGGCTTAAAAGTATAAATAAAAAATAGCCAGCACGTGTCTAGTGAAAAAATACCATGAAGCGTCCCTCTTTAAGCTCTGAAAACCACACACACACTCATTTTACAGGCAAGAAGTGCTATAAACGCAGAGAGCATAAAAGCACCGCAGATTCAATACTGCCACAGCCTCCTGTGTGAAGCACTGCAGCACCCCTCAGAAAGGGTCAAGGTGAGCACATCTGTTCTCTTTCTTCCCCATATTCCCCAAATCCTTTCCTGTGTTTCCTTCTGCTGGAGAGAGGCTAACATGTGTAACTTGGTGTTTCCATGGATCATCTGTGGCTTGTAATTTCAAAGGCTGGCTCTGCACTGACTTCTGCTTCACCACGCTTATTTCTCCCCTGCCTCCGGGAATCCCCATCCCTCCCTGTGGCTTCTCGAATCCCACTGGTCTGACCCCGCGGTGTCTCCTTAGGCTCGGCTCAGCTTCATGCCCCGAGGTCATGAGTCATTCTGGAGATGGCGGTTTGCATGTGAAAGGAGCTGTGTGTAATTTCGGATTTCGTAGAAGAGAGTCATCTCCCTTTTACCTCCTCATCAATTTCCTCCATTGTGCCCCGGGGTGCAGCCTTCAGTTTTCCTTTCCCCACCCCGTGCTGGAGTCACACAGGTAAGAGCAGTCATCCCTTGCAGGTGGATCATTCATGGTTTAATCACTCCTCTCCTCCACACCCCTCCCTCCTCCTGTTCCCAGTTTGTGGAAAATGGGGAAATTCCTTCTATTCTCCCTATTTTAGGGGAGAGGAGTGAAACTGAGAGGGAAACCCAGAACAAGTTTCTGTCAGGCTTGTTAACCACTGCTTCACTGCAGGCAAAGAACCGCCTTAGCAGGTGGCTTACGATTTTCTGTTTGCAATACCACAGAAGTATGGGTTTCAATCATCACCATCTTCCTTCTCCTCTCTTCCTATTCATCTAAAAACCTTTTTGACTCTTCCACAGGTCTTTGTGTCCCACATCTCTTCTCATTGCCAGTTAAATCAGAACTTCCAAATGCATCAAAAATGACAGTGTTTTGGGGGTTACACAGTTCCAAGGATCTGTATTATCTGAAAGGCACATCTGGCTGCAGGGTTTGACAATTATGATAATAATCAGTGGGTTTAGCTGACCTTTTAAAGCACTATAAAATGTACCTTCTCAGTCACTCTTCCTCATACCAGGAAGTAGCTGTATCAGGGAAAAAAATGTGTAGCAAGTCCATTGCATCATTTGAGAAATCCTAAAGTTTCATGCATAGTCGAGCCCCGCAGAGAACATCCCCTGAACGTTCTTTCCTGGCAGATAAAAATTGCAAAAGCGCACTGTGATTACCTTAAGGGAACACGAAGTTCTCTGAGGGCTCAGCCTCTCTTGGGCAAGAGGTGTGGGGTCCTCACACGACTCCAAAGTGTTGCTCTTCCCTATCAGGTTCCTTATTTCAACATCCAGCTCCTTACTTTCACACCTGCTTAGGAAGAAAAAGCAATATTAAAGTTTACACCAGAACCTGAGTCTTTCTTCTGAATGTGAGAATGCAGAGCTAGTCCTGCACCAGGCTCCTGCTTCCTCCCTTCCTGGTAACACAAGCAGAGAGCACCAGGACAGTGACACACAATCTCTAATGCTTTGTGGCAGAAATTCATTTAAAATACTTACACAAAGAACCTTTATGAATTGTACCACTTTTCACATACAAAATCCAAATCGACCCTTCCAGGGTTATATGAAGACTGCCATGTGCCCTCAACCTCACCCACTCACAGTTTCAAGAGTTTTAAACTCAACTTCAGCATAAATGAAATCAGAATAGTTGAATAGATTTAGAACTGCAAAACTAGGTGCTCAGTTCACGAAGTCCTTTGATGGCATATTTTGTTTTCTCCAACACTTGGTAGCAGACACCTGACATACATTTTCAACTTCTTTTTCTAAAGGTTCCTTTTAAAAACATTCATATCTTGTTAAAAAACTGGTCTGTTGAGAACATTAAATATTGTATTTTTTTGGTGGGAATTTTTTTTCTTTCAGTCTCTCTGCTAAGGACATATAGAACTTAGGTGCACGTAAGGGCTTGTTCCAAATTTACAGAACAAACTTGCAACTAGGGCTGATTCACGTGATACACTGCAATGGTGGAATGTGACTTCCAGATAATGAACTGAGATATAATTAACACAAGCCCCTAAATCTCCTAGGTCAACCCAAATTATCAAGAAAGATTCATATGTTTTGCAAGCTTAGACTTCATTGTCTAATCAACTTAAACCAATTCTAAATATAAGTAATGTGTGACCAGAACGCAAACTGCAAGGCTTAAAAATATCACCAATCTATTATAGCAAGATTACTTCTTGATTTAGGCAGAAATTACAAAATTCTCTATTTGAACCACCAGAAAAACTGAAAGCTTTGGAGTTTATCAATTATACTTCCTATAGTTTAGACAGGCAATCCTCAGGGATTACACCACAGGTTCTGAGGAAACTCCTGAAGCAAAATTGATAAAATCATCCAATAAACAAACCGATCTATCTTAATCATAACAGTAAATAAGTGTGGTGAATTTCATGCTGATAGCATAGAATGGTTCATTTAATGCTCCATATTTAAAAAACAGAGATTGTAGCATATTTTCACTAAGCATGGATACAAAATCATTTCCAAGAGGAAATAAAATACCAACAGTAGCAAGTAAGGGCTAGTAAAATTCTAGAGTTTTATTTTTTTTTTACTTGCTGCTGGTAGTTAGATAAGCTGTACTTTCATGGCCATGAGGATTAAAAGCAAGACCTTCCAAGGCACATTTTCCTGAACTCCAGGGTGGTGCAGGAGGCTGCAGCTGCTCTGATGGCTGGTGGCACTTACCAGAGCCTCAGCTGTGTGTGGGTGGCAGGTGAGCCCCAGCAGCAACAAAAACTGCAGGAGGAAAGCAACCAACCTGGCGAAGGAAATCCAGCCCTTGTCTGTCTGGCTAAATGTTGCAAAATCCTGGATAAGCCAGGGCAAGTGGCACTTTTTCTAAGCAATTGTGCTGAGGTTCCTGGACCTCAGGCAGAAGCCAGAGCAAGCACTCTGCACTCTCAAGTGCACTCCTCTGGAGAAGAGCACCTTCAGCCCATTTGGGCTCCAATTCTTGATGCTGTCTGAGATAGCTTTGTGTAACAGAGGTGCACATACCCTGTGCAGAGCCCTCGCTGCTTCTGAGGCTGCTCAGAAGAACTGAAAAGCCACAGCACGGAAGCAGCCACTTGCTGCTGCCATTTACCACCCCCAGCTGCCAGCACAAGCTACTCCCCCAGCTCGGGCCAAGTAGCCAGTGCTTCTTCAACTCTTTTAAGCCAAATAAAGCAGCTTAGCCTAAGAAAAAAAATACTCAGAATAAAGGAGCAATGCCTACGTGCAGCCCTGGGGACAGTAAAAGTGAGCAGCAATCTCGCAGGAGTGCATTAGCAAATGCTCAGGAAGGCTGCACTCAGCTCTGCTGCTGGTTCAGCCACAGCAAGTGGAGATGTGTGACCACAACCTCCTGAGGTCAGAGCATGAACCAAGCTGAGAAATACCCCATAAACGTGGGGGGTTGGCTCTTAATATCTTTTTCCACTAGGAAGTGTTCATTCCTCTCCTCTGCTCCCCACAGTTTGATGTTGTAGCTGTAAATTATATTTACCTCTGGCTGCTCCTACCCTTGCCTCTCTACATTTTTCTTTCTGGACTTACCTGGGCAAGAGCAGGACCCAGCTATGCTTGGGTGAAAGAAAGAGAGCTACAAAAGGCTTGGATCTCTAGAAACCCATTTCTGCTCAGTAATATCCATATGATTGACAATTATCATGAAAGCCAGAAAGTTACTTTATTTTTAGACTGAGAAACTATTACTGCATTTATCTGCATTTTATTATCAGCCACGTTGATAATCAGAAGGACACATTTATGGGTGAGCTAGAACATTAATCATATCTGATGTGTAGATCTGATTTAGAATCAGGACTTTCAGAGCACACAGATACATCAGATGCTTGAATACATCAAGGCACTCGTGATTAGGAGCTACCCCAGATCAAGACAAGCTATCAGAGCTTCCCCCAGAGAGCTCTAGAGGGCACACAGCATTCAGATTCTGCACAGAACAGTTTTCAAAACTGCTTTTGGTTTCCTGGAGTTCATAGGTACAGGCTCTGCACCATTAAAACTTTTCAGAAAATATTAAAAGCATTTTTCTGTGGTCATACAAGACCAAGTATATCCCTTCTATGTGCTAAAGCTTTCTAAAGTATACAGAGATATAAAAGCTACACATAGCAAGCTGTGATTACTGCAGGAGACAATAAGAGTGTTAACTCTCCTTTGTATACTTTGAGTTAGTTGCAAAATTTCCTTCTTTTTTTAAAAAAATTAAGATATTTTACATGGAAGCAGAAGGTACAGAGGCAATGAAGGAAGCTGGCCTCCCAGCACAAGTTTTAGCAGCTTGCAGGGAAAGAAGAGAGCCCAACCTTCCTCACAATTTTCATGTCATATCTGAAAAGCCATGTCCTCCAAGAACAAAAAATTAGGCATGTTCCCTTTGGTTTTCAAGCTGTCACATCCATGCAGAACTTCACTGTGGACTCCATTAAAGGTGTTTTCATTTCTCCCACGTGTTCAACTTGCTGCCTTTAAAATGGTTTTCACTTCTTACCCCGTGGTACATCTTTGCACCTCTTCAGTTTCTAGGCTCTGCTGGTCTACCTATTTATAATTATTGCTATTACTTATAATAGTATAATGCTCTAAGTAATAATGATTGTTTGTTTATAAGTGGTTGCATTTTTTTGACAGCAATTCCATTTTTATGCTGAGAGCCAGAACATGATCAGCCCCATACTTTGGGTTGAGCAGCATAGATTGAAGGCTGAGAAGTATAGATTTCTCAAATAAGCAGGTACAAGCTCCCTAGGAGTCCCAGTTTTGCATCTCTTGGCTTTCCCTGTTTTACATTGGCATTATTCCTTACTCATAGCAGTTACATGGCAACAATGGATATACCTACAACATGTCCCAAGGCATTTATTGCATAATATTAATACCAAGGCCTTATAATTCTACTTTAAATATTAATTTCAAAGCTGGTGTGATGGGGTCATTCTCTTGTGGTAGTGAAAGCACAAATACACACCATAAACAATTGTGAATAAAGGCTTTAAGCCAGGATTTACAGCCAGACGCCAACACCATGGAGTCATATTTTGATGGGAAATGAATTCCAGAGTTTAATGGCAAAACATGTGCTTCATCCCCTTGGGTGGGCATTTGGGATGTAGGATTCTTGCTTGGCTAAGCCTAGGGAGTAAATTCATGGAAAGAAAGAAATTTCTGCGTTTGAATTACGGAGAATGAACTAATCAGATAAATTCAAAATGTGGCAAATTTCAAGACAAATTGTTTCAGCTAATATTTCCCCTATTTATGATAATAGCCTTCATTTCAGAAAAAGGCCTGTAGAATAAGGGGGAGAATCATATTGAATTACAGAATATTTAATCTAATTTGTACTAGAAATAGACTTAATTTAGGAATAAAAATAGGGATATAATTCTTAAAAATGACAGTTTATCTGTAAAACGAGCCTATTCTCTTATGTTCCATGTCATTTTGCTCCCTTTTAATTCAGTTTTGTAGAATTCTTAGATTCTTTTTCATGCAAATGCATTGGGATTTTTATATTAAAATCTTCTCCAGATAAGACTAAATAATAGCAAAAGAATTTCCACTCCAATAAGCAATAGGAAGAATAAAATGTTGCCAAGAAGACTAAAAGACTTTTGGTACAGAAAAAAAATTTTGCAGCCCCATAAGCTCTTAGAAGTTTAGCAGACTCTGAGCTGATAGAGAACAGTTAAAAAGTGGTGCAGCTCCCTAAGGACCAGTGGTGCTATTCCAGTACTCAACACTCCAGTCAAAGTTTAGGCTTGGGAATTTGAGTCAGAACTTTTGAAATTGAGCTCCACTCATTCCATGTTCCACCTCACATGTACCACCATAAAAAATAGTTTATTGGGCATAAAGCATACTGTGCTGGGACAAACACAAAAAGAGCACCTGCCTTTGATGATTATGAGTAGATATTTAAAAAGAGACTTTAGGAAAAAAAAAGGCAACATATTATCTCAGATTGTTTCTAGCTTAATATTTTAACCTGAGTTTCACTCCCAAAAATGTATCCAGTATTTCAAGAGCATAGCTGGAAAGCAAACCAAACATCAGCTGAGATCTACCTGGCAGAACTGCCCTGTCTTCAGAGTGAGATGTCCCACAGGTCAGTGTGGGATTAGGAATAACCTCACCCCAGTGCCAAGAAGAGAGCTCCATAAGGTATATGATAGGGGTTAAAACATGCACTGTGACCATAGCAGAGAAACCACTTAAAACTTTCCCTCAAGTCTGATGTAGCCAAAACATCTGCCTCTCACCCCATAAACGTCCCTACACTTCTGTTCCCTTTACGACAAAGAATGGGCCTTTTAAGGCACATTTAATAGCCAGCAGCTGTTGGGCTGTCAAATGCCACATCTGGAGAAGCTGTGTGCTGTTAATGTGAGCAGAAACAATTATTCCCTAATACTTTTGCTTAATTTTAAGAATTAAACAAATGACAACAAAAGGGAGGCATGTTCTTAATGGAAACACATCTGGTTCTCTCTAAAAACAAGAAAAAAAAAGAGGGGGGCAGCGATTAAGTGAAGCTGCACCTATAATCCATCCCAGCTCAGTGAGGAGAAGAACAGCTACTGATATACAGGCACTCAGGGTCTCTCAGTGTTTGACTACTCCCCTCAGGAAATTTGCAACATGCAAGAAGACCATGGCTGTTAGTTTGCATTAAATGATGCTACTTATCACTTGGTGCTGTTCCCTCCATGCCTGGATATTCCTGTCCCTTGGGAAGTTTCCATGCTGCTGCTTCACTCCTGTACCCTACACAGCTTATACACCAGGAAAAGAGCATCATCCCCCCTCCACTTGGATATCCTACTTAATTATACCACCAAGACATTGACTGTCTTCCTGATGGACAGCATTTGGGCTGCATTCAAACCTCAGGAAAGCCAATTAAATTATTTCCATCAACTTGCTCAGGCTTCAAATGAGCCGTGAGTGAGTTGCAGACAACTGTCTCCCTGGAGAGGCAGCAAGTGGGGCACTGTCACCCAGACTCATCCCCAAGACCTCACGTAGCTGCATGTGGATCACCAGTGGAAAGAGAATTGATTTTTGCCATGAAAATCCATCAACTGGAAAGCTTGGCCAAGCAGAGCCACCAAGCAGCACGTGCTGTCTGAGGATGAACTCCCCCACTGAAAGGCACACATGCAGAAAGCCGTGGGGAGGTGGCAGGAATGTGTTGAAAGAACTGAAAGCTAGAAAGACACGAAGGGAGGCAAATCTACATGTTTTCAAGTGCTCACTCTTTCTGTGGAGATCAATGTCTACAAAAGCTTGTGCCCCCTTTCAGGGTACTTCCCTGGCCTCAGTACGTGCCTTTTTGGAATGGTGTCACTCCCACAGCCCCTTCTGGACTGGCTGCTTGCCCTGCAGATTCAGCTGGAGCCCCACAAGTCTGTTCATGTCTTACATGTGCTTGCTTCTCTGGAAAGCTGTGACTCTGATGCAGTGCAATTGCACAGAGCTGACATTTTTAACTGGTACTTGACATCACTACTCTCTTTTCCAATCAGGCATCACCACAAGCAGCCCATTCTGCCTCCTACTTCAGCCTGGGCCAGGATGGAGATGCTTCACCAACACCATATTGAGCTGGGCTCACAGCTGGGCTGAACCTTTGGAGGAAAACAAGCCCATGATTCATTTGAGTCCATGTCTCCCACACAGAGCTGAGGTATTTGCAGTGATCTACTAACAGCACAAGCAGGACAGAGAGAAGAAAATAATTTGGAAATGCATCCAGGAAAGGTAACGTACAGTAGCTGACAGGGGACAACCAGCTCTGTAAGTCAGATCAGTTCCCTGTCTGTGGTGGCTGCCAGGCAGCCTCAGCTCACAGAGAGAGGATACTCACTGCACTATACT
>VZTT01063177.1:3516-22102 GCA_013400855.1 Buphagus erythrorhynchus | reverse complement strand
TACAAATGGCCAAGTTCCATTAAAAGTGCTAATAAAAGAATAATGGAATTTCCTTGTACTATGAATAAAAAGTGTTTTGTACAGGAAAATTAAGACATGGAGAGGAATATCAAAGTTTCTCATTCATCAGTTGCATCTCCTTATTAGATCTTAATTGACTTATTATTACATTTACCTTAAAATGCTTCAATTCAAAAAAGCAACAATCCCATTCAAAATCTTATCACACTAGTTTTCTTTATTCTTCATGTTTCTCCATTTTCACAGGCCATTAACATCAGCTTTACCAATCTTTGTAAATAATGTGAGACTATTTATTAAANTTAAGTAGGTTTTTTAAACTAAATTTTCAAGTGGCTAATAATTACAGAACTCTCACAGCAACAACCTGCCTGATAAATTTAATCCATTAATTTACACACTGTATTTCTCACTGACATGTGTAGTTACACATATATTGCATGTATGTGCATGTATTCATATAAAGAGATAGATGCACGTGCATTCTGCCACCCTCTTCTCCCAAATATAAAACCTAGCTGATTTTTTGAATGTATTTGGTACACGACCAGGAAAAGAAGAGAAAGAGTTCAGAACTTTCCTTTGAAATATCTCAACAACAGCAGCAACAGAAATGTTTCAAATCTTTCTTTGTTTTAATGGATACTTGCAAAATCACTCACACTTCTCAAAACAGAAGCAGCAAAGACAGACATCTCATATTGCTGCTTTTTAAAGGGTTTTGTGTACTTGCTAAAAGAATATGCCCACAGAGGCATCAAAGATAGGAGGAATTCCATGAAAATATTAAAAAACCTACTTAACTTCCCTTCAATCTGCTGCTTAATGCCCTCTTTTGCATAACATCTAGAAGAACTCCATGACACAGCTATAGCACAGAAATACTGTGATCTGTCTCTTGGTTCTCCAAAATCTTCTTGTAACAACTTTATTTTTTTTATTTCACATTGCAATGAGAAAGGACCCTCTTTTTCTTCCCAGATGTCACAAACAAGGACCAAGTTATAATGATGATGTGTGTTTCTACTTCTTCCCCAGACAACCACCATGCTGTTCATACAGCAGCCTCTTCCAACAATGTTTTTGTGATCGATAGATAATTCATTAGTATCATGTATCTCAGGGCCTAATTGACACAACAGGCTAAGCAACATACTCTAGGGTAGCACAGTTCCTAAACAGACAGGAAAAAAAGAGGGGAATCCAATACCACATGTGGTCACTTTACAGGATTTAGTGCCAGTCTATAAATTATACTTCTATGAGGTTAATGCGAGTCACCGGTTTCACAAATCAGAAAATGCACCTTTTCAAGCTTGGTTTAAAGAAGCAAAGAAACATTTATGTGACAGCAGAATTTAAGTAACATGCTCAGCACTTTCAATTTTATCATTTCTTCTCAATTTTGCCTTAAACAAGAAATATAGTTACAACAAATGTTTGGAATTTTTCTTAACAACAAACATAGATAGCATATTTTTTTCTTACCTTATGATCATATGGATTGTATGAATGAAACAACTGGGACAGATCCTTTGTTCTCTGTTTTTTCTGTAAAGGAATATTAATAAATAAGGCATATTAGAAAAGTTACAGGAGAAAGAGAGAAGCTACTGATTAAAAAAGCTGTATGCAGGTACAAACACATTCTCTCCCTGCTTTGTTAATGAAACTGTAGGTATGAAGAGCAGTATATGCAGATTAAGGATGTTAAATATTACAGGAAGTAATTAACATATATATTAACAATATTAATGAAAATATCCTTAATAAATAATAAACACTAATCTGTGGAACATTAGTGGAATGTGTAAACAATTCAGATTAGGTTTAATTTTTGCACAATATATCATGAATAGTATTTTAGAATATAGATAACAAAACTGAGAGTTCAGGCTACAATCTTGCAAAGACTTGTCTACTATTCTAGCACGTACATGCAATATTGCCTTATAGGAGATTAGGTGTAAAGGAAGTCAGTTTGAAGAATAATAATTTATTATTTGTCGATTTCTTTTGATGCTAATACTCTCATTGCCTTGATTGTGGAAAATTAATAGATGATATGTCATTTAATGCCAAAGCAAGGGGAAAAAAAATTCTTCTGTTCAGAGCATAGTTCAAAGACAACACCTGCTTGATTCAGCTCCTACTGAATTTAGTCAAAGAGCTTTCAGTGATTTCAGCTGAAGTTAAATAGAATTTCTGAGCTGTATCCTATGGAGGGTGGGCAGGGTGAGGAGAAAAACACTTTTTGTCTTTAATGCAGGGATGAGTCACAAATTGATTCAAAGTTTTATTATGTCAAAATCTACTAAAAATCTAATGTTTGCTTATCTCATAGCTTGGGAAAGCAAAGCATTCCATGTTGGAAAATGTGTGAAGGGGAGACAACTGCAAGAACTCCTTGCTTGTAGGCTGTACCAGTGTCTTATTTAGCCATTGTTTCTGTGAAAGTAGTTTTCCAGCTAAGCTGGAAAAATCTGTTTATGTTTCCAGCATGCTGGGAACTAAATAGACAGCTGCATGACTGCAGCATTTATTTTAACTTTTGGAAACTATCGGGTAATTGAGTAATTTTTGATCATGCAACATGAACTATGTATTTTCTTTCTTTACATAGTTTTTATTTTCATTGAAACATTAAGCAACTTAAAATTACTTCTTTTCCAGTAGTACCACTGTAGACAGTCAAAGTACTTAAAATGCTACAAAAATTATTTGGAGAAATGTGATAATAAATTTAAAAGAGATACGAAAATGATTACTAAAAAGATTGCTTGAAAAAACCTAATTTAATGAAACATCATGCAAGAAGAATACAAAAGCACTTGAGTTTGGATTATGGAAACCCCACTAAATCTTTCTAGGAAGAAAACTCTACAAAATCCAGAAAAAGTCCAAGTCTTGCTCACTGTTACTGAAGACTATTTCTTTCATATTAATTTTGACTGCAATTACTTTAATGACACTCAGTTAAATGATATGACAGAAAACCACCCTCAGACCCTCACCAAAATTCTGGTTACACACTCAAAAAAAAAAACAACCAAAAAGGCTTCCCTTACATAACACAATGACATGGTCTTCAACTTTTTGTTATTATAGAAAATTATGGTTTCTTTCCTACCTTTCCACAAAAGCTTTATTTTTTTTGTACAAAACCAAAACTCTCCTGACTGGGGAAATGACAGAAATTCCTAATGGAGAAAAATGTGAAATGAAACGTCTCAAGATGCAGATGAAGAAATGCCCCAAAATTCCCAGGATGCCCCATATGCTTAGCTGAGCTAAATCGAAACAGTATTTGACTGTTTTGTACAGAATCTGAATATACAGATATAAAAATGTCATAAGCACAGAGTTAAGGTTGCTTAGTGGTAACTTCTGTCTTTCTACAACAAAAAGCGCAGTTTAACTCAGATCTCTAAAAGCCAGAAATATGCAGTATTTCAAAACAGACACAAGACAAGGAATTCATGCTGCTTCAGTGGTAATCCCTTCAACTCCTACAGCTGGCATGACTCACCTGGTATGAATAGTAAATTTTTGAAATAAAGAAGCAGCATGGTTCACAGCTCATCTCTATGCAGTACAGAACAGAAGGTAAAGCAGGCCTCTCCATGTCTAGACAATACAGTGGAAAAAAAGGAGTCCAAAAGCTCCTTCTCCTTTATCTCCTCCAGTGGTCTATTTCTATTTTCTATTTCTAAACTACCTATTTACACATATCTACTCAGAATTCCTTCCCTTAACATAGCTTCGTACCCCTATTTATGTTCCCTCAGCTTAGTCCAACATCCCTTTCAAGTACCCTTTGACCAATATAAAAAGTTTTCTTTCCCCGCTCTTTCTCTTCAATGTTCTGATTCTCCAGTCCTTTGCTCTATACCAATAATGCTGCCAAAATCACATCATAAAAAGCCACTCAAAAATACTCTCTGAACTCAGGCAAATGTATTATCTTATCATATTGTTCAACGTGCAGCAGCACTTTTGCTTTCATACATGCTCACAGACCTTCTAATTATTTTTAAAAAACATTCTATTTTCTTTCCAAATTAGCATGGAAAAACCTTCCAGGAGTCTGATAGCAACATCAGACTCATAGTTTATTCCTGTACTTCTCTCAGGCTTGCCATACAGTGATAGATAGTCCTTAGTTTGCAGCACTTAAAGAAACAAGTTCAGGGAGATGAGATAGATAAAGACAGAAATTTGGATCCCTTGCTGATGTGAGCCACTAAGAATATATGACTGCATGTGCATATGGCTGTAAAAACAAATTTTCAGTTTTCTGTTTTAAAAAGTTGCAAAAATACCACATTATATAAGAGATAAAAAGGAAACACTTTTTATATCTTTAGCAGAGAAGGTATGTGAACATCTGATTTAGAATGATTAAAATGCTGCTGCAGGACTGAGTTAAATACTGTAAAACCATATATGCTCGTACACATAAGTATGCCAGGATGGAAGGGTTTCCCAAAATAAAGCAATACTTTTTCAGAGTTATTTCAAGCTTGTTACCAAAATACACCTAAGTAATTAACTTCTTCTGAAAGGACAAGTAGTGTCCAAGATATTTATAAAAATAAGAACCAGAAACCACCATTTAACTAATGACATTTCTTAGGAGAGACCACATAGACAATGTTAGTAGAGAGGAAACAACACATTACCACAATCTCATTATTTCCCCCATCCTGCAAGCAGATATGAAATGCAAGTAACACACACTTTTCTCTGTTTATTTCCTTTCTCTCTCTCATTTTGCAGGGCCTCAGATTTTTGATTATTGGGATTTATTAAAGGGATGCTGGTCATCCAATATGCATATTATATGTTTAAGGGATAGTAGCAATAAAGGTTCCTTTGACAACAGTCTGAACTATACACCAATAAAGCTGAGTTAGTGACCTTGGTGTTTTTACTCTTTTCTCATGCACTGGTTTTTAACAATAATAAAACCTTTTATATGGACTATATTGTGGATTATTATTCCACTTTTAATCATGAAATATCACTTAAAGAACAACAGAATGAGAAAAAAATCAGCCAACCAACTAAAGAACCCCAATGAACCCTGTAGTACAGAAGGAATCTAAAACCACAATAAAAATATTTTCAGCACAAGTAAACCAGCATAGAATTTTGTGAAAATAGGGTAAAATAATAATAAATTTAAATAATAAGTAATAAATTTAATAATAAATGTATATAATCAGAATACACTTTAGAAAAATAATTTTTCAAATGAGATCATTATAACAAATTGTAAACGTTGTAGGCTCACACATGTATATTGAACTTATCTTGTGATCCTCTTTTCATATTCAGGTGATAATTACCTGTCTTTCAGATGATTTTAATGTAGCCCAAAACTTGTTTGTTTTCTTTTCAAGCATGGTGTTGTAGGTCTACAATGTTTATTGCGAAGGAGAACTACAATATCACTGAGGTATTTATATTATAGATTACTTAGAAGCTACTTAAATCAGATTTTCATCTAGAAATAAAAGGGATAAAATTACTCCCAATATGAAGGTATTACTGCTTTCCTTTAGACTCACTTTCAGTTTTATAAAGCCTATTTTCACCTTCAAAGTTCTTAATAATTCCAGCCTAATACTGTGACAGATCTGCAGATTTCAGCAGTTCCACTGAAAGTCTCAGCATCGATATATTGCCAGCAAAGCTCTCTTGCCTTTGTTTTCTTGCTCTCATGATTTAAAATCATTCCAATATACAGGGCTGCCTTCAGTAGCAAGAACATGTATCTGTTTCTGTTCAAATACTCTTCCTTCATGAGTACAGTGAATAATAACATGTGTCAAGGCAATCAGATTAATGTATTTATTTCAGTTCTGTTCCCTCACTTACCAATCATCTCCCCCATTTCTCTTTTACATACTGCTGATCAGAATTTAAAAACCATTTTATTTTGCCACAGGAACCTTATTTAATTTAGAGTTTATAAAGCATCCCACCCCCATCCTTGAGCATGCTAACAACCAATAGCAATACTGAGTTTTTCTTTCAAATAAGTCTGGAAGACCACACTACCTTCTTCTGTTGTATCTAATGAACTACTTAATATAAAGTCATATTAAACTTAGTGAGTCAAGGAAAAAATTAACTATAATTCTGATACACTTTGGGAGAAAAATGAAGCAGTTTTGGAAGTATTTTCATAAGCACAGAGGCTCCAGAAGAACAGACACTCGCAAAACCATGAGATTGGATCTTTCTTTTCTGAAACAGCACTAACATGTTTTGTGCTATGGCATTCTCTAACTTTAGTAGAATCCATTTTCTGATCAGTACAAAATCTGTGCCTTTCTTTTCCCTTATGTTACATCTGTGATCTCAAAACTACAAAGGCCTTGGATAGTTTCAAACTCAGAACTCTAATAAATTAGAACGAAGCAGGTAGCACCCTACCCAAAGACACCCACTGGACTAACTTTAATCTCCACAGAATTACTTGGCAAAACACCAGAGAGGGAGATAGTAACTACTTCAACCAAGGTGCATTTAAAAGCCTTTCCTGGAGATTCAATCCATAAAGGCTTAAATCTGTGTACCTATAACCACAACAGAGATATGAGCCAAGCCACTGGAACCACCATGTTATCAAAGTTTGCAGATTGCTTTTTGGTCTGCAAAACAGCTTTTAAAAAAGTGATCAGAAGCCACTGAACCATTCTCTTTGATCTCAGTTATTCAATGCATCACCCTCTTAGAAATGATCCTGAAAAAAACCACTGTGCCCCAGCCAGATTTCTTGATAAAATCATAGCTGGTGTTCATTCTGCACTTGCATCCATGCCCTGTAAGGTCTGAAAGAACAGAAATGGCAGTACAGGCCTGACAAGTTCTCTGCTTCCTATCAACAACTCACCTCTACTGACATTATTCCTGTCTTTCTGATCCCATCTACAATGAAGCATATGAAATAATTTGGGGAGTAGCTAGCCTTTTTTACCTAAGCTACCTGAAATACTATGTTAAATAATATGCTAGAAATACTAGAAATACATATACATACATACTAGAAATATGTATTCTATACATAGAAATACTATGTTAAATAGTAAATACCCTGTTCTACTTCAACTACTGACCCACACATATATTCAGCTTGCTTTAAGAAATAACTATCTAATAATTTTTGATCCATAAAAGGAAAATATAATTTAGTGTATAGTTATTCAGCAGTTCACCTCAATGTTACAGGATAGGGGACTTTTTTTCCAGCTCCAATTAACAACCAAACTATAGGTTCATAATTCATATTTTGTATACTTCTTTTTACACACTACGATTTAAAAAAAGAAAATAGTAGAACATGGTTCCATGACTCCATGCAATGTGTTTATTGTCTAAAAGAGCAAAATATATAAAACTTCACAGAGCTTTACTGATCATTAATACTAGAAAATGATTGCAAACACTAAAGGAATACTGTCTTCAGGATTATTGCAACACAAATGATTATGGTTTAGTCTATTTTACATTTTATGTAGAGATTCTGATTTAGGGAAAATTAGACATTTTCAAAAAACAGCATAGGATCTTCATAAGAACATCTGTCAACCTATCTGACAATAATTTGTTGAACGATACATTTTCAATTAAATCATGTTCATTGCAATTTTCTCCCTCTTACATCCCATATATTAGCTACACGGTACATACTCAATATACTTCAAACTCTTATATTTTACAAATATTGCTGAATTTTATTCCTTCTGGTAAATTTGAGATATTTTAATTTACCTTATGATTAATGCTTGTTATTCCTGTCACTTTTTATTAGACAGGCAATCACAAATTGTATGAAATTTAACAAGGGAAAAGTGCTGGATTCTGCACCTGAGATGGGGCAAACCTGGATGTATGGACAGACTGAAGAAAGAGATATTGGAAATCAGCACCACAGAAATGGCCCTGGGGGTCCTGGTCAATGGCAAGCTGACCATGAGCCAGCAGTGCCCTGGCAGCCAACCCTGTCCTGGGGGGCATCAGGCACAGCATCACCAGCCAGGCAAGGGAGGGGATTGTCCTGCTCTGCTCTGCACACACTGCAAGTGCCGGGGGCAGTTCTGGGTGCCACAGTATAAAAAAAAGACATTAAATTGTTAGAGAGTGTCCAAAGGAGGACCATGAGGATGGTGAAGGGTCTTGAGGGGAAGCCATGTGAGGAGGGGCTGAGGGCACTTGGTCTGTTCAGCCTGGAGGAGACTGAGGGGAGCCCTCATTGCAGTCACAGCTTCCTCACGAGAGGAAGAGCAGGGGCAGGCACTGCTCTCTTCACTCTGATGACCAGAGATAGAAGTTGGCTAAAGAAGCTGAATCAAGGAAGGTTTGGGTTGGATATCAGGAAAAGGTTCTTCACCCTTTCACCCGAGGGTGGTTAGGCACTGGAACAGGCTCCCCAGGGAAGTGGTCACAGCACCGAGCATGACAGAGTTCAAGATACATTTAGACGATGCTCTCAGGCACTGGGTGGGATTCTTGCGACACCCTGCACAGGGCCAGAAGTTGGACTCATTAGCCTTCCAACTCAGGATATTCTACAATTCTATGATTCTATAAATGATGCAAAATGTATTCTGAAGTCTTTTACAAAGCAATTTTTTATTTCAGAAAAAGCCTTCAGCACTTGTTCATTTTGAGGGTCCATAGATTTGGTATAGTTTGCAAAATGTTCTGTCTCACTTCTGATAGATTTTTATATCTGAAATTCATGTAGAAATTTTACAGTCTATATGAGGTGGGTATTTCCTAAGGATGCCACTATAACTGATTAGGAAGACTGCTTAGGTCAAAAACAATTTGTAGAACAAAATATCTAGCTGAATATCTAGACATATCTAGCCTGGGGTATCAGCCATATTTGAAATCAGATTGACACTAAATCAGAAATAAAGTGATTGATCACAAGGAATAGACTGTTTTTGAATATGTATAGTTATTGCAGCCAGTTAGACAATAATATAAACCAGAATGAACTGCAAACTACATCTTAGTAATAAAATATAATTTTAAAATATCTATCTATCTGCATCTACAGATATGCCCAGAGCATACATAAGCCCAGGACAGACCTGTCTGCAGGGCACTCTTTTCCTTTTTATGATCTGGTGAGGTATCTGTGTGCTGTACCACACACAAGCAGCCTTGACAGCACCAAGTTTTCCAGCCTTCCAAGAAGAACAGAAAGAGAAGTGCTGGAGAGGGTACAGTGTGGTACAAGCCGTGAGGAGCGGTGCTCAAGTGCTCGCTGTGTGAGAGAGACCACATTTGTACCTGCAACACACACAATAACTGCTCTGTTTTATCTTCATCTATTATTCAGTCCTGCACTCTACTCCCAGGTTTTCAGGAATTCCAGGTTCCAAGATGTTTAGCTCAAAGAGCAGAGGTGCAGGTGCAGCAATGAAAACAGTGGAAGACATGAGTTCCAGAGCACACACTGACCTGATCGACTGTGATGGCTTTGAGGGAGTGTACTTGGATTATCAAAGACAGATGAAGTTCAAGAAAGGCTCACCAAGAACCCACCTCAGGATATTTCAGTGTCCTTTTCTTCCAAAGCACTTTGTATGGGCCATCATAAATGTTATATTATTTGCAAATGATGGACAAGCTTAGTTGCCTCCATGATACAAATTAATTTGCTGTCTGTGTTAAGTCACTAACTGTTACACCTAAACCACATTCTCATTTGAAGAAGTTTGGAATTTTGAAAATTTTCTGTTCTGATGCCTATAGCCAGTTTCAGGGAAAAAGTTATTTTTAATTACTACAGCTGCTGGCACTGTTTTAGTTCTTAGCAGTCTGGCTTATAAAGTGAATTAAAATTCCAAATTTAAAAAACAGATATTTTTTTTTCAGTTTTACGTAAGTTACCTAAATGTAATTCAAGTAAAAATTACAAAAATTACAAAAAGGCAGAGTTAAGACCACTTCCATGGTTCTTCCACTTCACTATGAGACAATGAACAGGACAAAAGAATAAAGAGTAGATTGGAGATAAAACTGTTTTCTCTCTTAAAATCAAAGGCTATTCTACCTTATCTTTGAGAGTATCTTCCTTGCCTTCTATTCAGCACAGGAGTGTGTGGTGTTAAAAATTCCTGATGGTATTTCAGCTTCCTTGCAACTAAAAATCTCACAATTCCATCAGGATTTTCAGACAGACTTACAGGGGAAGGAGGATGGGTAATGAATGCTCATGGCCACTACAGATCTTGGAGGACTACACTTTCCAAAACTATTTTTTATACATCGTATGTTCTGCACATGGCTGCAAGCTTTAGTCCACAAAGTTACATGATGTTAACAGCAATTTCATAATTCTTGCAAATTCTGTAACTATTTCTGGCCTGACAATGACGTTTATGAAGAACTCTACCTCCTCCTCCATATGTATATTCTCCATATTTTATTTTCCAATTCTTTTTCTTAACAACGTGGCCTAGATTGAACTCATTGTTGTACTTTACTTTAAGATGCTCTAATTTTCAACTGGGATTTGTACAAAGTTTATGAGGAAGCTGCTGGTAATTTTCATTCCAACCGGTTTCTGCTGTAAAAGAAACCCCAACATTTAAAGAAGCAGAACACCAACTAAGCTGGTTTCCTAAGTGTATTTCCAATCTAGCTTTGAATTTTGACTTGTTTTCTCAAGCAACACAGTTGTGCTCCTTGAAAGCACAAGTCTTTTATTTTACATCAGTGTAAGATTTAAGAGACACAAATCCAGGCTAGAGTAAAAATACTTTTGTCCTTTCTCAGGGGTCTGACTGCGCTGTCCAGCTGTTACTATGCAATTTAACTCATTCCCCAGATTCAGCTATGAACTGAATTTTCAGCAGCTCCATAGGCAGATCATTTATAGGTCTCAAAAAGTGTTTGACCTATTTTAAAACCTACCAGCTCAACTGTCTCCCAGAACAACAAAAAGAGATTTTCATTTCAGCACATGGTCAAATAAAGTGGTTTGAGCTTGAGCTGATTCTAGCTCTAAAATAAAATGGCCTTTAAACATTTATAAAATTCTGTTAAGTAGTTTTGTCTAACCACAAAACCCCTATTCACAGGTAATTACATTCCTTTGAATTTGCTGCAAAAACCTGCAGTTCTGGCTACATGCTGAATGGTGAGCATTGGGATAGATTTAAAGACACAGCATAAGACTAGTCAAATGGTAGTTTTGGCCATCTTTAAAACAGAGGAAAGGAGGAACCAGGCTTTCATAGGTCAACCAGTTTACATAGTTCCTAAAAAATACCAAACAAAAAAACAGGGAGGAAATAATGCAAAACTATTTCTAAGCATCTAGAAGGTAACAAAAGGAACCAACATTGATATGGCACTAATAAACAGACACACCAATCAAAATAAAACCCATCAAAGAATACCTGGTTTTGTGGATGAGAGAATTCATAATCTATCTATGGTTTGTAGGGCTTTCTGCAGTACCTCAAATGCTATTCTCATAAAAAACGTAAGGGAACACAGTGTAAATAAGACTACTAGAAAGCAACTTGCTGGAAAATGTTTACTTGGAATACTACATTAGTTCAGTGAAAAATATGAAGAATTACATATTGTTTTTTTTTTCTTCATGGTCTACATTTCCCTTCAGCCTTCATATTTTTAACTCCCTGGTCTCCCAAAGTTGTCATGAGAATATTCACTCAGGTCTTTATTCTAGCAGAATATCAAGCAGCAAATAAAAGTGCACTGCTGAAAAACAAACTACAGTACAGAGGTTCAGCAGTCACACATAGACATTAATCAGTCTTGGTTTCTCTTTTACACGAAGAACATTCTGCATGTTACACCATGAATTATTGCATGTGCTGGGCAGGGGAGATGTGTGTCAGGGGTCAAGAACCATTGAAGCACCAGACGCAGCTATCATGGCTGCATCCAATTCCTGGGGCATGTAATTCCATTTAGTCATAGCACTTAACAGGAGAGCTTATAGTGATGATAGACTGGAGAAACAGTACTGCTGAATAAGTGGCATTGTTTCTTTTTCTACTTACTTTTCTTTCCTTTTCTCCTACCTTATGATCTCCACAGCTTCCTCTTTTAATTTTAGAAGAATAACCCTACATAATCCCATTGCATGATCTTTGGATTGGCCCATTGATCTGATGCAAGAAGTATAACTGATTCTGCTATGTCTGTGAGAATTAGAAGCAAGATGGTACCTTCCTATCTGGGCATTTAAATCACATTAACTAATCAAGGCCACCCAAAGCTGCACTCTATGCACTGTGCCACTGGTTCTGTCGTGTATCACAGAGAACATGAAACCTTATCAAGTTATTTCTAAATCCATATTGCACAGCAGATGAATTCTTTCCTTGCTTTAGCTCTTACCTGGCATCCCCAGGAACCTTGTGACCCATCACTACCCACTAAAGTCTGAAACATATGCTCAAAGGCAAGAGTGGTCCTCAATTGTCATCTTCCTTCACTGTCTGCTCAGCAGGTAGCTTACCAGCCTTTTCTTTGATGGGACACCTACAAGGTCCACTTGTGCTTCTTCCCTTTAGAGCCTTGAACATGGCTAAAGGTGTCCCTTGCACAAGCAATGTTATTCCATTTGCTGTCCAGCTACCAGAAGTTAAAAAATGCTGAAGCAGAGGACAACTAATACTGCCTGACACAGGAATGGTTATTTTTCAGTGAGACTGGGACAGTTTGGAAACATTTGGATAATCATGTATTAAGAGCATGTGAGTTTCCACAGAAGATTCAGCTGTTTGTGTGCAGAGATTCAGAACTACAAAATCTATATCCATCCATCCAGCAAAGGAGGAATTATACATCACATTGTATCTACTGACACTCAAGAATGCGTATTTCTAGTGCCTTGCAGAATTCTAATCAAAGAGAGATATGGTGGATCTGCAGCCACTCAGTTATGAAAGGGTGTCATGAAAGTTCTTGGAGACCTCCTAGAGGGAAGTAAAAGTAAAGCAGTCTAAGAAAAATAAGTAGCCATTATAGAATAAAGGCCACAAAATTTCTGCTCCCACAGAGATGATAAAATACAACTTGTCCGGCAGATGCTATCCTTACAGAAAAAAATCTCTTAGTGCATTGTGTACTGCTTCCGTAATTGGAAAATATGGGAACAGATCTAAGTGATGGCTTGATTAAATGGAGTGGGATACAAGGTCTGATCATTGATCTTTATTTCTCCTAAGAATGGTGACTGTACTAACAGTGTGTTAGTTTTTTAACTCCTCAGGGTGACCGAGCAGCTGCAGCAGCTGCCTCTGGCCAGCTCTGTATACTCAGCATGACACCACATAGTATGGAATATCCCTTTGGCCAGCTTGGGGCTACTGTCCCAGCTGTGCAGCCTCCCAGCCTCTTGTGCCCCTCCAGCCTTCTTGCTGGCAGGGCATGAGAAGCTGAGAAGTCCTTGACTTGGTATAAACACTACTTAAGAACAACTAGAAATACCATGTAGTGGTACCAACATGATTCTCATATAAAATCCAAAACACAGCACCATACCAGCTACTAGGAAGAAAATTAACTCTATTCCAACCAAAACCAGGACAGTTATAAAGTTTGCAAATTAGTTATTCACCTCAGTATAGTAAGCATAGCGCTTAATACAATTAATACAGAGAGAAAAAGATAACTAGACACTTCAGGGAAATTAAAGGAAACGTTCAATAGTTGACTGACAGAATTTTCTAGCTTGAAGCAACATGATTATCTGGTGATAGAAAGAAAGAGAGAAGGAAAGAGAAAGTGAATATATAACTGAAACCAAATTTCTTACACTATTGAAGATATATACAGAAAGATGAGAATCCACACTGTAGTTGATAAGAGTGTAATCATGAAGCTGCAGTCACTTTACTGCTCTCAAAACAGCTGCCATCTCCTATTCTCAGTAGAGATGGACCTAATTCTACCTTGCTATGATCCTTATTTTCAAAACGGGTATTTCCTCATGTAATTTCCAAGTGACAGAAGTCAAGTTGATCCCAAGATGACAATATCCCCTAATGTTTCAGAAATTGTGATGGACCAAATCACGAGGACAGAAAAAAGAATCCTACAAGTCCCCACATGAGTAATAGCTGCCTTGAAAAAATAAAGACCAGAGAAATTATCAAAAACATAAGGTAATACATGGTCTTAATTTTAAAGAAAAAAAAAAGTAACTTTCACGCTTAGAATTACTCTGATCCTTTGCAATGCAGCTTAACATGAGTTCCCTACCAGACACATCTGAGTCATGTTTTCTTACATTGCTTTTTATTAGTTTAACTAGAATCTGTAATTTGAGTTATGCAGTTACCAGCACTATTGCTTTTACAAGCAAACACAGTAAGGAAATGGAGAAATTCAGATACATAATAACAATAATAGCAGCAATAAAAATACGCAAAGTATTGTTATTAGCAATAACAATAATTACAATACAATTACAATAATTAATTAATTAATAACAACAATTATTGTTATTAAACACACTTCAGAGTAAGAATTTTCTACCCACTGGACATAAAGAGCATCCAGACTCATCTCTGAAACAGTGCATTTAGCAGAAGGTGGATAAAATGGGGGCAAAGGAAAGAAAAAAAAAATTGGGTAGCATTTAAGTTCTGGACAACATCTTGGCTCATTTTGAATGGAATGATTCACGATTACTGTAATTGCTTATTAAAAAAAAATCATGCCTAGGTTTAACTTTTCTCTAAACTGGAGAGAGTATTTATCGTAAGCATAATCTAATTGATGGTTATGAAATGATGAGACCATTCAGACAGATGTCTGATTCTCCATGGACATTTTTTCTCCAGGAGAAATAAGAAAGGCCTGCAGCCTTAGCTGTCTTTTCTGAATTTATGGTGGCAGAACTGTCCATCTGGATTAGTGTCAACTGCCCTTTTAGCAAAATATTGGTGCCTGTAAGGCTTTCAGTGATAAATTATCTATGTGACGGGATGGTTCCATGTTGACCTACTGATTGTTTTTTCTATTAAGATAAGCTCAAATGAGGATTTTCTCCCAAAAGGCAATTATATTTTAGACCATCAAAAAAATGATCCACTAAAAATATGAAAGTACTAAATAATACTATGGTTCATACTCTACAGATTGCCTGTAGAAGTGGCAAGGTCTTCCAGAAACAGCTAATATGAAAGGAAGTGACAAGACAAGTATGTTATTATCGCAGCTGCGATACTTCGGCAGAATCACCAAAGCCATCTTGAATCAGGGCTGCTGAAGAGGAACTCACTGGAGTGGAGCAGTTTGCAACTGGCAATGGATTTGTCCATTGCAGAAGTATTTAAAAACTGAAATAACATAGCAAACACATTCAGTCTTCAGAAAAACCAAAAAAACAACAACAAATAAAAAGAATAATGGCTGTAAAATAATTTGCTCACTGACTCAGCATCTGTTTTTAAACAGTACAGACAAAATTATTGTCCATGAAAAATGGTACCAACAGACCCACTGCAGAGGGTACTGTTATGAACATCCTGTGGAAAGCACCAAGCTCACAAGTTCAGACTGATGATCCAACGCACGCTAAGATACTTGCACAAGACCAGCCGTATGCCAGTGCATGTGCTATTTCTTACTGAATGCAAATGCAACAAAATGAATTCATTAAAGTGGATAATATTTCATTAAAGGGTCAGAGTACATAATGTGGATGGTTGTGTGCTACTTCCTTCTAGCAGAGAGATATAAGTTACTCTAAGCAAGAAATGGCAAATTAAATGCCTGTCCATTTCTGGTAATGCAGGAAGGACCATCAGCTGCTGTCTAGAAGTAATGCGAATATAAAATATAGGAGATTAGCACAAGCTCTTCCTCCTATGTTTGACTAGTTGCTCTCCATTTCTACTAAGAGATAAAAGAACAAAGGACCTCATAACACGGGATTTTTGAAGGACTAAAGGGAAAAAAAAGAGAAAAAAAGAGAAACAAAATCTATTAATTACAGATTTTCATCAGCCCTGGATTAGAGGCCCCATCTCCTTTGAAGGTTCTAATTCACTGAAAGCAGTAAGTACTAGTGCTACAAATAAGAAGAAAGAATGTAAAACTGGGTTAAATTGACAATTACCATTTTCCAAGTAATATTTCTAACTACAGAACAGCTAATGTTCTTTTAATAATTTATCTCTTCACAGATTGTCTTCCCATAAGCATCCAGTTAAACAGAAGTTAAATTAACTTAAGCTCTCTGCACCTCCCATGAAAATAGCATACTTAAGAACTTGTGCACAGGAATACAAACCTGAAACACAAATCAATGTTTTGATTTTTAAACTTCCTACCTTCCAAAAATTACATTTCTGAACTTCTTTTCATTTACTAAGACAATGCAACTGTATGAGTTGGTTACAATAAGGAGACTACTTCAACAGCATTTTATATTTGAAAACTTACGATTTCCCATCATGAGATAGTCTATAATAAATGAACAGTCATTGCTCAAGCTGCACTACATTAAACAATAAACTGAAGAAGCCAGATAAAATCTCGTTTTATGTCTCCAGCAGTTGACACATCCTATGGAATTCATGGTATATACTGAGAGTAAACAGAGATACTTTGTTTAGCTTTCAGACATAAAAGCAAGGGGATACAAGTCCCAATATATTGTTTTGACTTTGTGTTGGTGTACTAGGATACATAAATTGAAAGAAATAAGTTTTTATTTAAATTGATTTACATTGCTGGCTGACTTTCATTCTTACATTGAAAGGAAATATAAATGTTATTTATGCCCATAAAAATGATACAATAATGAGTTGAATTACTACAGGCATCACTCTTATATACTTTCCTGTTTTGAGATTCAGATTACAAAAATAACAAATTCAATTTTTCTGAAATAAATCAAACCATGCCTTCTGATATGATTGCTATTATTACTGCTTATAAATAGCTGTTTATAGCAAGGAAAATACAGTCAATAGGTATGTACCTTCTATATAAAAACACACGGAAATTAAGGACGAGAATGTTGGAAGTTAGAAAGTGGGGGGGGGAAGGGCAGGGCAGGGAAGGCAAGGGAAGGGAAGGGAAGATTAGATGCAATTTTATTAATGGCCTTTAACCTGCAAGCTGAAGGAAGCAAATGAGCAGTGCATAAGGAGAGTCTCAAGAAGAAGCGGCCTATAAATTTAATATTTGACAAATAAATCAGAGATTGTCATCGTTATTAATACTTTGAATAATTATTCACAATAAGCTTGAGAATGCAGAAGTCTTAAAATGGAAAAAAAAAATTACTATGTGTAATCAATCAGCTATTACTCTTGGTAGTCATTCACCCCAAACTTCATAGAAAGCAGACAAGATCTTCAGCATAACCACTGTATTACCCTTCCTCACAATTTGAACAGTCATTTATATAGGAAAACACATTCAGTGGTCTAGCTACATCATTTCCCTTACTGGACTGAAAAAAATCCTTCATTTGAATGTGGCACAGTTCTGCAGAAAATGTGCTTTTTTGTGTACATGCTTTATGTATTAATGCATCTGAAAATGGATCTTACCACTGCAGCTGGAACTTGAGGCATTTTTGCAGCTGGGGTTCCTGGACGTGGGTAGAATTGATTAATAAACAAGCTTGGAAACCTGTACAGCTCTACAAGTTTCATAGTTTCTTGAAAATCTTCATCTGTCTCTCCTGGAAAACCACAAATGATGTCTGTAGCAATTGTTATTCCAGGCACTCTGTAAAGGAAGTAGAAAGAAACACTTAACTGAGGACATGTAGAAGTCTTGCTCCCATAAAAGCCAGTGTACATAGATGTATAATGTTCAACTTTATCTACAGAAACTGATGCCTACAAGGATCTTGGGGAAAAAAAAGATTTTAACACCATTGCTTGGTAATGAGAAATGCATCTGGTGCTCAGCTGAGAGCACAAGTAATAGAAGGTATCGCAGCAAATACTGGATTAGGATTGTGACAGAAGAGTGAAAACATCTGGATCAACTCTTCCTTCAATCAAAATTAGAAGTAATCAGCACATCTTGGTATTTCTTGAATTCTGATAGCTTAATCCATACAATGTAAACCTTTTGAGACTCCGTCAGTAGAAAATGTCAACTATTTAATGTTTTATGATGCTGCTATCAAAGTAGAACAGGGTATCTGAAAGAGGGGAGTGGCATGTCATATCACCTAGCAAATTTGAACAAAATCGGCTTAGGAGACAAAAATACATCTTTAGTCACAAGTTAACTTTTAACTCAGTATTCTAAAACATCAGCCTTTACCTTGCTTTAAAGGGAAAACAAAATCCTTAAGTTCACAAATGCACAGGCAGTGAGTTCTGTTGTTTTTTAAGCAAGGTCAACAGTCCCTAAATGTTCCCCTGGGACTGAATATGCAGAACCCTTACACACATCAGGTTAAGGCAGCACAGCTGACAGAGACAGCCCACAGACACAGAAGGATGCAGAGAAGAGGGTGAAGTTAGGGGCCTTCAGTTGGAATTGCGCCACTGCCAGTCTGTCATTATGTTGTCAC
>VZTT01063175.1:3422-13716 GCA_013400855.1 Buphagus erythrorhynchus | reverse complement strand
ACCAAAAACCAGGCTGTGCAATACAAACACAGCTGGACAGAAGCTTGTTCTCTAGCTTGTTTTCTAGATATGATCTGTTAACAATGCTTTATAACCTCTGAAGATTAAGCCACAGTGAGAAGACAGAATTTATGTATACAAGAAATTTCCATTGCTTGCCCTAAATAATAAAGAACAGGGAAATAATAACCAAGATGGACCAGAATAACCAGAAAATAAATTATTCTATAATAAATTAATAACCAGAAATAAATTATTATATGCCACATATACACCCAGAAATCTGCAAAAAAAAAGGCTTTATATTACTCTGTGCTCTCATCACAGCTGACTGACAGAAAGGCTCTACTTTGGGGGTTCAGGCCAGGCAGGAGCCATTTATTACTACAGCTGTAGGAGAGAAGGCAGATTGACAGAGGTTCAGTTCTCTATCCATACTGGCTTTAAACAGAAATCCTAGGGTATATCATATTGACAGCAGATATAAACAGCTTTGAAGGAGCCTTGATACAGCAGTTTCATCAATTAAAACAGAGTACAGCATGCAATTTCATTAGGCATTTCAAACTGGAAAACTTGCGACTGCTTTGGTCTTATTCTAGTGTCCAGTTCAGAAATCCTTTCCGTTCAAAACAGGCAGGTGAAAGCAGAAGCTAGGAAAGACCATACACCAGTTTCAGAAGGTTTGATAAAATAACTAGAGCTTAATTTTAAGCAGTCTAGAGTCCAACCTTTTTTCTTTTATGAAGACAAAGAAGTAATTCACACTGAAAAAGATTTGCTACGATACCTAGAGAGGCAAAAGCATCCTGGAAAATACCCTAGTGGTGTAGCAGGTAACCTAGCTCAAAGATACTAGGTTTTGTGGAAACAAAGTTAAATAAAAGGTATGTACGTCCAAAATTAGCATTCCAGCAAGGGATGACTGAGTGAACAACTGAGTAATTCTGCCAGTATGACATGTTACGTTACAGACACTCTAAAAATAACTTCTAGTATAAAGGCAACTAAACAAGAAAAATAGATACATAACATTTTTCCTAGAACAACTTACTCCAGCATCCATCTACGCACTGACAAAATTACACTGCTCTCCAATATTTATGACAAGTTTCTTTTCCTGGGGTAAATACATATCAGGGATTTATCAAATATCAAATAATGCAGTTATGAAGTCAGAAGCCTATAGTCAGAACTAGCCTTATAAATAAACTATTATATATGTTTACTGTCTCCTGTATTTGAGTCAGGAGAACTGCTAGAGCTGAGTATTTTAATCTGACATGAATTTTGATGTTAGCACTTTGTCTAGCCTTAGATTGTTGACATTAATATCTTAACAGTTCAGACAGCTTTTTATGTTTTAGTTTAGGAATATGAGAAGGCATGGAGGAAGTGAAAACTTGAACATTTCATGATACGCATAGTTTTGTGGCAAGCCACACGCTCAATATTCATGTAGGAACAAAAAAAAAAAAGCAGAAATCTGCAAATGGTGATAGAAACCTGAAAAACCCTGTTTAAATGGACTATTTTGAACAAAATAGGACTTTAGTATTTGGAACAGATATTGAGATGGATAAAGCATTACATGTACTGAAAATCACTATCCTTTACGGATATCAGCATTTTATAGCTCTTCTAAATATGGTAAATTTGACACTGTGTGTGGGAGTTACAAGTATTTTTTTATGAGTAATCAGTATTTAATGGAAGCAAACACCTTCAGGGTATTAATTATTCTAATTTTACTTATTCCAATGCAGTTTGATTGGGTAGTAGAGAAGAACACAGAATTAAAATCAGTTCCAACAAAAATTCTTCTTACAGTTACATAAGCAGAATATTTTTCATGAAAATGGTTTGAGGGTAGGTTGAATTTTTTTTTTTTAATTTGGTTCCAAATTAGTATAGCTGTAGATTTTTTGTCTTGGAAAATTCTGATATTTCCCCTGTGAATTTCATATCCTTCAAATTCGAGTGTTTTATAAAAATTCTAAAGGAAATAGGTGTTTCTATTGGCTGTGAAGATTTTTGACTTGCAATGTTTTTGAATACATCTGTGATCCTCTACTCACTTTCTTTCTTTCTTTGTTTTTTAATTTCTTCTATTTCCAATTTCCTTTAGTTTTCAGATTTATGATCAATACTTTTATTGCCAACCTGTGCTTTTGTCCTTCTTCCACTTCAGATATTTTGTGCCCATTTTAGTGCAAGAAGGGTAAATAAAAGCTACATGTAAAATCACCAAAAATCACCAAAATGCCCAGGGTCCCAGACATCATACAGCTTCAACCTGAGGGAAACTAATTTATATGAATCCCTACTGGAAGCCTTCATGATAGACATCTGTAGCAGTGCTTGTTGTGCACAGGTATCACCAATACTACTAGATTATTTTTCTGACCGAGTTTTCTGTGGTAAACTCACTTAGGTCAATTTGACGTCCAGAGTGCTAGCTGCTACAGCTGCAACTGAACTCAGTGGCCACTTTGCTCTACACAGTTTCACCTCAGAGGAAAGAAACTCTCAGAGGGCTAGGAGACTGCACTGGTAGTCATACTTGGAAGACGCACAAAAAATCACAATACATATCAGCACCAAAAAACTCTGTCAGAAGCTAGGTCCCATTACAAGAAGAATCTGCATTAGCAAAGCTCACCCCTTCATATGGGCACAACCACAGAGTAAAAATATAAATTTTCAATGTTTTTTTAAAGCAACTTCCCAAGCCCCCAAAGCATACCAGAAACTTTTGGACAGATGTCCAGAACTGCACTGTTATGGGCAATTCATTCAGTGAAATTACCTCTCTGCTGCCCCCCGAAATAGTTTTTATATAAGCTATAAATACAGTTAACATAGTTATATAAAAAGATCAACAAGAACACAATGGTGTTTGTCTCTTTTATTATGAAAGATACAAAAACAGAAATGTAGTGAACATTAGAAACATGAACTTTTTTTGAACAACTCTCTATTTACATATAAAAAATTCCCCAAGTGGAACAAAATCAAATGTGAGACACATCAGAGTACACCATATATACAAGTTCAGAGATTTAACATCTCTGTTACTCCATACATGATCGCTACACAAAAAGTCAATTCCTAACTCTTTTCCACAAGTATTTTAAGTTTATGAGACAACCCAAGCAAAATGAAGCAGAATCTGGGGAATGTTCTCCTATCTGAATGGTTACTTTATAAAAATAGTACAAAATAATAGGGCCAGGTTTTCAAGTCATACTGAATATCCTGTCAAACAGCCCATCCATCCAAACTGATGTAGGTAAAAGAATGAAAACTGTTACTAGTTTTTATTGTCATCAAACCAGAAATATCTCAGGAGCTCAAGATGCACTCGTTTTCAGATCACTAATCAGCTACTAGGAAAAGCAAGTATTTTTGTTTATTTTTTAAAAACTCTTCCTTCAAACAGAAAAGCCAAATAAAATACTTGACCTTGCTTTGCATGATCAGACATTCTGATTAAAAACATAAAATACAAGAAGACATACCACTTTGTATGGTTTTTAACTGGAACCAACCACTGCTTAATTGGTAAGGCACTTCTTCCTTTAGATCAGTCCACTTTCCTACATTTTAGTTTAGCTCCATTTCACACAGAGAAGCGATTTCAGCTATGCCATTTGTGATAGCAGAAGGGATGTTGTTAAGAACTTTTGCTCTCCAAGCATGGATGGCCTCAACAATACCTTCTGGATTGCTTGAACCCAAGTCACATAGTGAATATACGGCTGCGAGCTGCACACCCCAGGGAACACCTGCAAAAAGTTAACGACAATCAGCTTACAGAAACTTTGATAAGCAAGAATGTTTTGGGGAATCTTGAATCCATAGAAACTATTATTCAAGAACTGAAAATAAAACACATCAATAGTTGTGATGCGTAACACTGTAACGTAGAAACGACAACCTGCACACAAATTCTGTAACATGTCATTTTATACCAGCACTTTCCAGTTTTCTCAATTCAGCAACTTTTCAGTATTCAAAGGGCATACAAGAGTTGAGAATCCAGTGACTTTTGTTAAGAGTAACCAGACTTAAGAAAACAGTCAGGTTTACACTGAGTCTGAAACACAGACATACACTGTACACCATACACCAAGTTAGAAGAACTTGAGATTGCAAGGAAGAGAAGTTACACAGGTGGTTCAAAACAGCTCCCTAACATTAACAAACGCTTCACTGCAAAATGTACTTAACATCCAGAGTAACTTAGCAATGTGGATCTCTGCTGCCCTAACTGCCTTGTTTTGTCTCATCAGTGTCTTGAACTGTCTTTCTCCCAATACAACAACTTTGTTAGTAGTAAGCTTCAGCATAAATTGCTCAGGTAAAAAATTAGCGATTACTGCTCAAGTTACAATCATCCTTCTAGTGATCTCTAATGCAGCTGATAGGCTCTTACATGAAACAGTCCAATTCCAAAGTGTCTGAAACCATCTCAGAATTTTTCTCTGTCTCCAAGAGAAGGTAATACTGTTAATAGCTCATTAACTTTGTAAGAGAAAGGGACTCAAACTGAAAACTGTTTGACTTGTTATGCACTAATGTAAACTGCAAAAGCAGGCTGTTTTGCCATGTGTGCCTCAATTTATATTCTGGCATTGCAAAACTTCACATTGTGGATGTTAACACTCAAGTTTCTCTAAAAAAACATTACCTTCCTCTTCTGCATGCTGTACAAACAGTCCAATTACTGAACTAATATTTTTCACTGCAGCAAGATAGCCTTCCTTCAAACCTATTTGTCCCAATCGACCTGAAAGAAAAAAGGAGTTACTACATATATGACTATTTAGACAAGTCAACTTCCCAGCTTTTATACTGCCCAGTTGTCTGTTGAAATAACAGAAAATGCTAATTTTAACTACAAAAAGGTGATTCTTGTTACCATGTTGTCTTGGGAACAACAGTTGTCCTATTCCTTGTGTAACTAAAGACCCCAAGGCATTTTTCATCAGATTGATTTCAACCTACCATAGGTTTACAATTTTTAAGTGTAAAACTCAGAAAGAATGCAATTTTTGTTTAATAAACAATGTCATATAGCCTACATACTGAAAATATTTATTGAAACTCAAACTATAATTATTTACATCAAATGCCACCTAGATCCCAAATAAATTAATCTAACTTAAACTTCTTATGGTATTAAGTTGCATTAAAAAAAACTTATTTTATGCACTTTGCTGGAAGCCATATGGCATGAAGCTGTGTCATGGGAGGTTTAGGTTAGCTATTAGGAAAAGGTTCTTCACCCAGAGGGTGGTTGGGCACTGGAACAGGCTCCCCAGGGAAGTGGTCACAGCACCAAAACTGACAGAGTTCAAGATACATTAGGCACATAGTGCGATTCCTGGGGCTGGCCTGTGCAGGGTAGGAGCTGGACTTCAATGATCCTAAAGGGTCCCTTCCAACTCAGGATTTCTATGATTCTATATGTGGCTACAGATGATTTAGTTTTAAATACATAAAACATGTTGCTATTTGTTATCATGAATCAATGTAACATCTTTCAAAACTCAATTACCTGCTTTCCACAGGCTGATAAACAGAAAATATCTGCATAAAGGTCCAATAAAATAAGAAAATACTTCAACCCCCCTTCCAGACAGGCCTGACACTTTCATAAGGACATACTTATACAAAATAGAAGTTCAACGAAGAATTTAGATTACTTACCAATTAGCCTGAGTGTCAATGCTATAACACTATCATGAATGGATTGAGCAGTTTCATGCCCCTTTCTCTTCTTTATCCAGTTATCCATAGAAGGCCAAAGCACTTTGCTGTGAAGGAAAAATGAAATGAAATTAATTTGAAAATCTCATACTACATGAAGGGGTGGTTATAGTATTCATAAAATAATGAAGGCAAATGACTCTTCTGTTTATTACTAACTTTAGGTGGACTGACTTCACAGATATATATGAAATCATGTTGCTTTCAAATGTCATGCTGATCTGTTCTTCAAGTTTCTTATCTGACTGAAAATTCAGTTTGTATGTTACAAGTAGGATGTGATGCTTGTTTTTAAACCTAGAAGGACCCAAAGTAAGACCTTTTTAATCCTTAAAATTATGCTAATAGACCTAGTTACCTATTACCAGCACAACTCACAGACAATCACCTTGGTATGGCTTTAATTAAAACTACATACATTTTACTGAAGTTAATTTGTTATAAATTTTAAAAGTATTTCACCAAAAATAATTTCTTTACTATTTGAAGGTATGGAATTTGTATACAAGACAATGATGATTATGAGTATCACTTATTTTGGTATATCAGAGATAAACATATGTCTCCTAAGTCATGTAATCTCTATATAGAAAACCAAGGCTGTCATATCAGTTTAGGTGCCACAATGAAGTCTTTCAAACAAGCTTAAGTATGGTAGCAGTCCATATCCTGGATTATAGGTTCAAAGAAAATTTAATATATTCAATCTAAGTATTATAATTATTTTAGAATTAAAATCAGACTGAAATCAAGATAATACACTAATGAGTATGGACATATTTCACTTTCAGCACTGAAGCAGTGTTATTTTCATATCAGAAATTCTGCCCTCATTTTCTACTGTGTGGGGAGGGGAATTCAACAAGTAAGTTCAGAAGAAGGCAATCACTTTGCTTCACTGACAGACAGTTCATCTCAAAATCTTATATAGCTATTTTGAAAGCAATTCTTTACTAAGAGAGTTCTAACAGGATTAATTTATTGGGACAATGCCATAAAATCCTACATTTCCTCACTGATCACTCCTTCTATCTTAAAATAATGCACACATTATTTTAATGCACACAGTCGTCTAGGTCTCATCAGGTTGAAACATCCTCATTTCTAAATACCTATGCAATAGTCTATTATTTTAAAAGCTAAGTCATAATGAATTGGGGGAACAAAAAAAAAAAAACCACCACCAAAACACACCACAGACAAAACACAAAGGAAAACATTTGAAAGAAGTGATTGCCACAATACCTTATAACATTATCATGTGTCCAATCCCACTTCATGTGAGAGCAGAGTAGGTCAACAGCAAATATATACTGCCAAGCATCTTCACTGAGATCTTCTCCATAGTGCTCACTTGGGTGAAATTCTACTTTTGTACATGACTGCATTTCTAAAAGCAGGTTTGAGATCATAACACCAGCATCTAAAGATGAACTCTGGAATTTTAGAAGGTAATTATCTTAATGCATAAAAAGTTACCAGCCCAGAACCAAACTCTTTACAAATATTTGATACTGACTGTGTACAGCATCTTACACCATAAATCCAACTTTTGGGTTGAATTAACACAAACAAATAGAGGATATAAACCAAAACCTTCAAGTACTAGGTAATTTTCCTGATGCCTTTACTAAAAGGAGAGTTTGGGGAAAAAATACCCAAACAAGAAAAACCACAGATCTCACACCACTCTCTCATCTCTTTCTACAATTCGGGGATTTTTGTTTTTCTCCATGCAGCATTAAGGTAAGAAGAGTCTTTTTCCAGTGCAAGAAGATTAGTCTAATATTTTTCACTTTCTAAATAATTTTAAAATTTGTTACTCTTTATTCTTCATTACGGGTGAATTTGCAAGCAAATACTTTCAATAGTTGAGGTAAATAAACATGCCATGTGAAACCATTCTGCTAATTACATAGCTAGGGGAAGAAAGGATATTTAAAAACAAACATTTTTTGAGTATCTGATGTATTAAGAAAAAAAGTCTAGGCTTATCACATAGACAGAATGCGTGCTTGGCAGATCTTCTCAGTACAAAACCTCAAATAATTCATAAGTTCTGCCATGGTGCAAGTCAATAAAATGACATGCTTTGACCAAGAAATAAATACCCATTCCATGTGAGTTTTACTTTTGGAAGTAGAATAATCTTCTCCTAAAATTATATGTGCAACAGACTGTTAATCACAATCTACTTGAAACTTTTACCTATATTTCTACCCAAGTAAAACAGAGCTTACAGACAAGATGATGTCATCCCCTATCTTAAATACAGAAAATTCTGAGGTATTTCTCCTCAGCTGCAGCAGCTCTCATATTTCAGAGATCCATTAATAAAGTAGGTAGTGTGAGTGCAACAGGAACATTTACTAGGACATTCTACATTCTTATGTGCACCTCTACTGGCATGACACTAAAAGTTGTAACCTAATAGAGTGAAGAATAGAAATTCTTCACTAAACAGGGACTGCAGTACATTGTAACTCTGAATATCAGAGCTTAATGCTACATCGCAACTGTGATTTAATAGTAAAAAGACCAGATACAAATCCATGCCCAATTAACTCACTCCTGCACTAAAGCAGGAGGTTTAGAGGGCTGTAATTTCAGTGATACTGTATTAAATTCAGGGCTGGCTTCAGAGGTTAAAGAAAAAAAAAATTACCATATAACACCTAAAGGCTATGATGACAACAGTAAGAAGACTGCATTCCTCAAGGCAGTTGTAGAGCAGCATGTTAGGATAGGGACTAGATGAGCAATTGTCAGGGTTTAGGAGTGATATTCTCCAAATTAATGCTCCCACTGAAACCAAGCACTGCTCACTTCCTCCCTCCTCTCCCTTCCTCTGTGGCAGGATGGAGTGGAGAATTGGAGGCACAAAACGTAAAGATCACAGGTTAAGAACAATTTACTGGAAACAGCAATGAGATAAAAACAAATAGTAATAGCAACAAACACCAGTGATGGAGGGTACAAAAGAGAGACCAACAATTCATATGGAAACAACAATACCCAACCTCTCTCTCCACCACACTATGCTGACCTGGAAGGGACTCGGTCTCCCTGGAAGAGACTCCCTTCCCCACATCCCTGGTAATGATGTGAGGTGGTACAGAATAAACCTCCAGGTCCCAGCCATGCCCCCTTTTGGCTACTGCAAAAATTAACCCTGTCCTGGCCAGAACCAGGACAGCTATGAATCAATATGATTTTATTCACTTGATATTTACAAAATTATTTTATTTCCAGGAAGCAAGCCTGGCATTCCTATGGAGTTTTCAAAAATAGGGGGCCCTAGCCTTTAGACAGAAAAACAAGCCTGTTACACAAACTCCTTTAGAAGCAAAGCACCTCTGGCTTTCCATCTGCATGATATAAAATTGCTCCCAATGATTTAAATTTTTCCTCCTTGCAACATTCTTTTCAGGATGGTAATATTTGCCTGCTGAAAATGGATAGAAATTAAATGATTTGCTGAACAGCTCAAAGACTTGAAGTCAGCTCTCACTGATCATCCTTCTTTTGGTATCACTTGTTTTGTATTGACCACACAAGCTGCTTATGAAATTAACCTGTTTTTTTGTGATAAACAAGTATTTACAGTNNNAGTATTTACAGTCTACCCTGCAAAAAGATCACGAGTAAAAAGAGACAGGCTCATCCTGAAATTAAATGTAGTAATGTATTACCTGTTACACACAGAACTACAAAAGATAAAACCAAGACATATTTTAAAAAGCAACAATACAAAGCAAAAGAAAAAATATCTCAAAGAACAGTTCTACAGATGGAAAGAATTCCCTAGTCCAACAACACTCTAGTTAGAAGTTTAAAAACAACCTTTACTATTAATGTTCAGTAGATGGATTAGTATTTAACAGGGAAAACAAGAAAAGTATTGTATTCTAATAGGGTCTAGACAACTAGGGGAGAAACGCCTGAGGTGGCATTTGTTGTGCAATTGTACAGCCTCCATGGGATATTCACACCCTTCATTAGAAAAGCAAGTTGTTTGATTTGATTCGGCCAGCAAAGCGACCAATACGGACAAAAGCTGATACTGATAATGAAATCAGACATTACCTGTTCCCAGTTGAGATAAGCACTTAAACAGGCCAGCACCTCATTGCTTGCACTCTGCCTGACAACTAATTGCATAGCTTTGTTAACTGCACCTTGGAAGACGAATATGTCAGACCATACATTTGCAATAAATAAAATCAATTTTTCTGAGTCTGGAAAGTCTAAGAAAAAAAAGAAATAATGAAATAATTTTTTAACATTTTAAAACACAAAAATATATATTCAGGCATTAAAAGCTAGTACATTCAGCAAGGTAACTAGGAAAAAAGGCACAGAAGTCACATCACAACTGCAGCCTAAGCAAAGGGAGTCATACTAGCACATCTCAGTCCTGAAACTAAATAAGAAGAAAAGATCCAAGAAAAAAACCAAACAAGAAACACCAGTAGAACCCCAACAAACCTTAATCCACCTCCCCCATTGTAATTCACTT